>CM034353.1:8964844-9156444 GCA_019925275.1 Mytilus edulis
TGATTTTCAGAACGGAAAAATGAAGCCAGTATGATAAATTCCAAATAAAAAAGAAAATATTCTATGCTTTAAGGGCATACGATACAGTAGAGATCCCTCGTTGATTTTTTCCCAAAATTTTGATAGTAGGTCAATTTTAATGTGTACTTTCCAAATATGAAAAGAAAAAAGTACCTTCATGACTTACTTTTTGAGATAATTTGGTTCGAAATTTGCATATTTGGAAGAAAATTCCCGAAAATTCATAAATAATGACTTTTAAAGAAAGTAACAATACTTTTGAACAAAAAGTCATAACTTAACCGGGTTTTTTGTAAAACGTTCCCTTGATCCATGGCAGCTACATGCTGGAACAAGTTTAAGGTTAAACCAAATTATCATTTTCCGGATTTAGATTGATATTTGCGAAATGAAGAAATTGACCATATTTTTGCGTCTTTTCGAAAGTGCAGAAAAAAATTGATCGTTGATTTTTTCTTGAAATTTTGGGGGAGTGTTCTTGAAACAGTACTTGATTGATTGCAAAAGAAAAAAATATGGGTCCATGTGCTTGTTTTTTCAATAAAAGCCATATACCTTAAATTTTTACGACGTCTGTCAGTATGGCGCTAAATTACGTTATATAAAGTTTTAATCGCACCAACGTTGTGTAATCATTCCCGCCGTACACGACTACGCTGTCAAGTATATGAAGGTGTTTTCCAAAGCGTTGATACTTATCATAAAAATTCATAAGATGGTTATTCATAAAATCGCTAAACATTTGTGCTAAACATGAGGCTAAACATTTACGAAACGGAATTTGGACAGGAACCTTTTCATAATAAAAAAAAGGACATAAAAAAGGATCCCAGATTACTATGTCAGATGTACGGCAAAACAGAAAAATCTTATAGAAGTATACAGGTGCAGCTCCGTCCGACATTAGTTTTAAATTGCTTCATGTACCGAAAGAGGATAGCCAACATTATTGCAAAGGCCCTAACATGGCAAAATGTGAACCAACTATAAATTAAGTGAGGTGATACCATTAATTAACAACCGTATAACCTTCAACAATGACAAAACCTGTCAGCTTTAAAAGATTTCGACGTACTTGGATTTTTTTTCTTTTTACATTAAAAAAATAATCATCTTTCAAATTTAGATTATAAGGAGTACTTCTTGTTCTATAGTTTGAGCTGTTTTGTGCAATTTCATGTCATAATTGCCTTAGTCGACTGAAAATGAAGTTGTAGTATAACATTTCATATGAAGTACAGCAGCTAGTATATTAGAGAATAATATTCAAGGATGTCTTTATCGATAGATAAGTTGCATTACCTTTCATACGGCGTAACTGTGTGAATATAGCGTACTTGTGCAGTGGCGGATGCAGGAATTTTCGAAAGGGGGGGTGCTAGCCCAGGGCAAAGAGGGGGTGCAGGGGGGTGCAAACATATGTCCCGATTCAAATGCATTGATCGGCCAAAATAAAGGGGGGGTGCGGACCCCCGGAACCCCCCCTCTGGATCCGCCACTGCTTGTGTGTCTAGAAGTAGAGCTATATTGAAAACACTTTATTTGTTCATCTGTCCGATGGTCTAACTATAATTGTGTTACTTTTCTCAGAAACAACGCTACTGCATGACTTCATAATTGCTCATCAGCTTGACAGCGACGAGTTTTAACGTGTGTACACTTTCTGATCTGTCTGTCTGTCTGCAATTAGTGTACATTTGTCGATACTTCAATTTATATCTCTCTATACATTGAAGTACAAAAGGGAGATGCTTATACAAATAAAAAGACGTGGCATGATTACCAATGAGGCAAATCTCAACCAGAGATCAAATGACAAAGACGTAAACGACTATAGGACATCGGACGGCCTTCAACAATGTTTAAGACCCATACCGCATAGTCAGCTATGAAAAGACCCTATATGACAAATGTAAAACAACTCAAAATGGAAACTTACGGCCTGAGTTAAGTACAAAACAATGAACGAAATACAAATATGATATACAATAACAAACGACGCCATTGAATTGAAAGCTCTTTTAACAGCATGTGAACGGACGTTTTCTTGTTTTGGTCTATAACATCCAGATTGATTTACACAAAAAATAAACGAGGGCCCTCATGGGGTTTTTGATTATGTGATTACTTGGCCGTTTTTTTAATGATTATTTGATTATTAAGCCAAATATTTCATGATTATTTGATTACCTAGGACTGTATTTTTAGTTTATGATTATTTGATTACTAAAGATAAGCAAATATTTAATGATTATGTGATTATATTGGCAAAAAAATGGTGATTATGTGATTACTAGGACCCCCCCATGAGGGGCCTCATAAACCAATTAAACAAACTAACGTGTGACAATTCTGCATCTATTGGCAATATTTTTCTTAAATTCAAAACAAAAACGACACCAATGTAATTTTTTAAAATCTTTTTAACGGACTTTTATTGACACCTTTTCTACATAAACATGTACACATATGATATTTTTAAGAAATCAATTAAACTCTGCAATTTTTTTTATGTACCAAGGCAAGTCCAGAACAGGATGAGAGACTTCTTTATTTATAATTTTATTTACGAATAGGGGTGTTGTACGACCTTGTCCACCATGAGGGTCTCGCATATGCAGTCGGTTTTGTTATTTTATTGATTGTCTGTTAAATTCGGCCGTACAATAACAATTCACCATTCAATTTGCAGTCTACCCAATGCTATACAAGAAGAAAAAAATAAAGACACAAACTATTTTGATTCTGATTATCTTTCAATTCAAGATAGTATTATTGACTTCATTATCAATGAATGAAAATATATGTTCTCGTCATGAAAAATATTGCACAGCTGTACCCTACGCCGTAGTAATGACTTTTGTGTATGGATTTCAAATCTTCCAACACTAGACCTGATTCGGCCACCCTACGGGTTCATACGTTTTCTCATTTTTTTAGTTTCTTTAAAATAACGTGTTGATATCATAAATGTTCAATTAAATATTTGCCGCTGGACATTAAGCAGATATTAATAGACATAGGAAGATGTGGTATGAGTGGCAATGAGACAACTCTCAATCCAGGTAACAATTTATAAAAGTAAACCATTATAGGTCAAGGTACGGCCTTCAACACGGATCCTTGGCTCACACCAAACAGCAAGCTAAAGGGCCCTAAAAATTACTAGTGTAAAACCATTCAAACGGGAAAACCAACGGTCCAATCTATATAAAATCTATACTCATAATTAGCTTTTGCAGCTTTTGTCATGTTTGTGCTGATGTCAAAAATAGCAAGTTCTTTTTTCGTCCGTAATGTGTCTTATTTGTTAAAATGTTATTCAGCATGTTACAGTTTAAGCAACGAATAGTAGGATAGCTCCGAAATCCTTGCAATTTTTCTTTCTCTTAGTACGTTGAGCAGATTCTGTTTGGCCGTACAGTTTTGGCAGTTATTCAGTGCTTTTGCCAGACTAAAAAGCTCCACAATTTTTCTTCCGTCTTTCCATGTTATACTGTCAGAACTCTCTTCTGTGTCTTTTACCTTTTCTTTTCAATTCGTCAGGCAAAGTTGTATTTGATTTATTTTTGTTCATCTCCAGTATTTCCTTTGATCTCACTGCTCTTCGGCGGATTTCGCCGTCTTTTAGAAACAACATGGCCGCTTTTTTAGCAGGTACTTTTTTGAAATTCGCGCAACCTGATTATGACGTCAGTGAATATTCCGCGAAAATATGACTTCATTTAAAGCGACGTCGCGAAATGTTAACGTTCTTATTAGAAACATCGCGAAATTACAACGTTCTGGTTACCAACGTCGCGAAAACAACAGGAAAAGTTTTGAAAACATTATTATCTGCCCCTGCTACTGTATCGTATTCCCTTAATTAAGGATGTACTGAGGTGAGGTTAGGTGAAAATTAAGAAGTTAAAATTGATACTATAAGCTGGTAGAGCATCAATTAAGGATAAAAATAAGCTAAAAATATTGATAGGTCATGGACCTCCTTTTCTAGATATTTGAGATTTAAAATATGGCGAGAAAAGGCTGACTCGGACTTTTACCTTATATTTGCATTGGTATTATTCGGTCTCAAAACAAAAGAAAGAAAATTAAGAATATTTTAAAATTTTGGTAAATGACCTTTCATGAGCTATTAAGTCTTATATGAAAAAATAAATTGGTGTTATGGGGCAAAATATTTTACATTGTATTGTATGGAAAAACACCAAGGAGTCCGAACATTTGACGCAAATTCCAAAACCTCACCTAAGTACATCCTTAAGTTATATTTTTATCGATTAGTAGCAGATATCGATGCGTTGAATGGGTTTCTACCAAAATGTCACAACAAAACCTGATTTGATCGATATAGGAAGATGTGGTATGAGTCACAGTGCCAATAAGACAACTCTCTATCCAAGTTAAAATTTATAAAAGACCATTATAGGTCAAGGTACGGCCTTCAACACGGAACCTTGGCTCACACGGAACAGCCAGCTATAAAAGTCCCCAACAATTACAAGTGTAAAACCATTCAAAAGGAAAAACCAATGCCCATAAATGGGGCTTAAGAAAATATACATACACTAGTTGTTTATCTTGGTAAAGTGTTTTAATCACATGTAAAATTACTCACAAGATTAATTTCTATAAACCACAAAACACTAAATCTGTTCTACAGTATTAAACCAATAAAATTGTATTGAAAGAACAGAAACATTCTTTGATATTATATAATTCGTAAAAGTTTCAGCTTAAAACTTCATACTAGTCTTCCATTTAGCCTTTTCAAAATACTAAAAAAAGTATCTTTAAAAGAGAATAAAGAAACGAAATTAACTCTGAAAGCGATACCGTGAACTTTGATGTGACGTACATTTTATCAATCAATATGACTATAGGATAGTTCAACAATTGTTGGTGTTCGGGCTCAATGCAAGATGAACGTTCCTATCGCCTTTATTCTATATCCACATCCTGTCTTTATCCTATATCCACACTCTCCAATGCTTATAGACACTTATTTTTATTAGTTCTGGATTTCTCAACACACAAATACGTCGGCAAGTTTTTTTTTAATTGGTCATACTTTTCTTCGGTTAGTTTTGTTTTTCATTTTTGGTGTAAATCAAATTTTTGGATAAGATATAAACTTTGTGTTATATCATCAGAAATTGAGAATTAACGCTTCAAAATAGATAAATTACCAAATAAACAAATAAACCTATGAGAGGTCTGCTTCTGTTGGTACTAATTTTGATTAAAATCTTACATGAAATAGTTCCTAAATATTTGTTATGAAAAATATCCGTAGATTTCATGATATATATAACAACTAATTATAGGTGACAAATACTTTTGACCATTTTACTTTACTGGCTTATCGGATTTTGAAGTACAACGTTCCTAAATGTTCTAAAAACTTATCTTCCAAAATATACATGTATGTACTTCCATAACTTCAATTGCAATTTGAGCATTTGAACTTAATTTCATACAAAAAAATGTAGCGTCACTTTTTAGCTCACCTGGCCCGAAGGGCCAAGTGAGCTTTTCTCATCACTTTGCGTTCGGCGTCGTCCGGCGTCGTCGTCGTCGTCGTTAACTTTTACAAAAATCTTCTCCTCTGAAATTCAAAGGTATAAAACTTAAAATCTCATGATCCGTAACGAAATGGCAGACATGTAAAAATAGACATGGTAAAATACAGTATTTTGGTATTATATCTCTGAAACTGAAGCATTTAGAGCAAATGGCAAAGAGACATGGTTAAATATCAGAACGAACATTTCGAACTGACGTACAAATGTTAGGTCGACCATAGTATCTGTAAGTATACTCGTACCGTATTGAGTATACTCGTATGGTTTAGTATGAGGTCGACCATACATGTGCATTTGTCAAATTTATCAAGAGTCAGAAAATGAAATAAAAACTTTAACCAAATAAACTAGAGTCTCTAAAGACTGTTGCTACCTGATTACTGATCTTGAATCATGAAAATAGGTTAAAATCATAATTTATAGTATAAGATATCATTAGAGACTATAATAATATCTAAGATAATAGCAAAGAACTCAGGGACAGCAACCCAACAACTGGTTGTCTGAAAATTTATGGGCAGATATATCTAAATCTGATGAACATGTTTGCCACCGTCAGATTTGCTCTAAATGCTTCAGTTTCAGAGATATAAACCAAAACTGATTTTACCCTATGTACTATTTTTAGCCATGTCTGCCATCTTCGTTCGCGGGCAGGGTCATCGGACACATTTTTAAAACTATATACATGTACTCTTATGATGATTGTGGATAAGTTTATAGTTACACTTTGTTTAAGTAATTTCAGAGGAGAAGATTTTTGTAAAAGTTAACGACGACGACGACGACGCCGGACGACGCCGAACTCAAAGTGATGAGAAAAGCTCACTTGGCCCTTCGGGCCAGGTGAGCTAAAAAGTGACGCTACATTTTTTTGTATGAAATTAAGTTCAAATGCTCAAATTGCAATTGAAGTTATGGAAGTACATACATGTATATTTTGGAAGATAAGTTTTTAGAACATTTAGGAACGTTGTACTTCAAAAACCGATAAGCCAGTAAAGTAAAATGGTCAAAAGTATTTGTCACCTATAATTAGTTGTTATATATATCATGAAATCTACGGATATTTTTCATAACAAATATTTAGGAACTATTTCATGTAAGATTTTAATCAAAATTAGTACCAACAGAAGCAGACCTCTCATAGGTTTATTTGTTTATTTGGTAATTTATCTATTTTGAAGCGTTAATTCTCAATTTCTGATGATATAACACAAAGTTTATATCTTATCCAAAAATTTGATTTACACCAAAAATGAAAAACAAAACTAACCGAAGAAAAGTATGACCAATTAAAAAAAAACTTGCCGACGTATTTGTGTGTTGAGAAATCCAGAACTAATAAAAATAAGTGTCTATGAGCATTGGAGAGTGTGGATATAGGATAAAGACAGGATGTGGATATAGAATAAAGGCGATAGGAACGTTCATCTTGCATTGAGCCCGAACACCAACAATTGTTGAACTATCCTATAGTCATATTGATTGATAAAATGTACGTCACATCAAAGTTCACGGTATCGCTTTCAGAGTTAATTTCGTTTCTTTATTCTCTTTTAAAGATACTTTTTTTAGTATTTTGAAAAGGCTAAATGGAAGACTAGTATGAAGTTTTAAGCTGAAACTTTTACGAATTATATAATATCAAAGAATGTTTCTGTTCTTTTCAATACAATTTTATTGGTTTAATACTGTAGAACAGATTTAGTGTTTTGTGGTTTATAGAAATTAATCTTGTGAGTAATTTTACATGTGATTAAAACACTTTACCAAGATAAACAACTAGTGTATGTATATTTTCTTAAGCCCCATTTATGGGCATTGGTTTTTCCTTTTGAATGGTTTTACACTTGTAATTGTTGGGGACTTTTATAGCTGGCTGTTCCGTGTGAGCCAATTCAAGGTTCCGTGTTGAAGGCCGTACCTTGACCTATAATGGTCTTTTATAAATTTTAACTTGGATAGAGAGTTGTCTTATTGGCACTGTGACTCATACCACATCTTCCTATATCGATCAAATCAGGTTTTGTTGTGACATTTTGGTAGAAACCCATTCAACGCATCGATATCTGCTACTAATCGATAAAAATATAACTTAAGGATGTACTTAGGTGAGGTTTTGGAATTTGCGTCAAATGTTCGGACTCCTTGGTGTTTTTCCATACAATACAATGTAAAATATTTTGCCCCATAACACCAATTTATTTTTTCATATAAGACTTAATAGCTCATGAAAGGTCATTTACCAAAATTTTAAAATATTCTTAATTTTCTTTCTTTTGTTTTGAGACCTAATAATACCAATGCAAATATAAGGTAAAAGTCCGAGTCAGCCTTTTCTCGCCATATTTTAAATCTCAAATATCTAGAAAAGGAGGTCCATGACCTATCAATATTTTTAGCTTATTTTTATCCTTAATTGATGCTCTACCAGCTTATAGTATCAATTTTAACTTCTTAATTTTCACCTAACCTCACCTAAGTACATCCTTAAAGCATAGAATATTTTCTTTTTTATTTGGAATTTATCATACTGGCTTCATTTTTCCGTTCTGAAAATCATAACAGAAATTAATAACGTTAAACGTTGGTTAAAAGTTTTGCGACAGGAGACCTTTGGGAATTCATAAACTTAGTATTTTTTTTGTTTAATGATATAATCAAGATTGTTGCATGCCGTTCAAATGTTATAGATTAGGAGGCACATTTGCTTTGTACATTAATTATGCCAAAAAGTGATTATATGCAAAGAATAAGAGAAAAAAAATACTTGTTGAATGCAGTAATAATAAATAACGAATTTACAAACTTTTTAGAAATGATGTCCAAATTGGCCATCAAGATCAAAATTGATAGAACAAAATCATATACCGATACTGTACTTTTTTCATGTATCAAACTGATAAAAAAAAATACTACCGAGAAGAAAGGCCAATGCTTTGTATTGTACTAACGGATAAAAATAACGAATAATATGTTTTTAACAATAAAAAATTTGGTGTGGACTTTAACGGTGCTTTTTTGTGGACTTTAGCGGAACTTGTTATTGTGGACTTTAACGGCGTTTTCTTGTGGACTTTAGCGGAGGTAATTTTGTGGACTTTAGCGGAAAGTTTGTGGACTTTAGCGGCGTTGTGGACTTTAGCGGATATTGGTTGTGGACTTTAGCGGTGTTGTGGACTTTAGAGGAATTGTGGACTTTAACGGTGCCACACGGCTCCTAATTGTGTTTTATGCCATATTTTGTGGTCGTGATCAACGGGGAAAGGAACATGGGATTGTAATCACAACTATACACAGAACATTTCGTAACACAACCACGCGAGTCATAATAACGGTCGTACAAGATTCTAAAAGATACTTCAGCTTTATGAAATCTTGGTACAGAAGCTTTATTAAAGCATCAATATGTTATCTAGGTAATCCTGATGGAAACACAAGTAAAGGAATATATTATTAACTGTGTGTTGTTTATACTGGATATTCAGAGTCGTTTGGAATAAATAACTAAGATAGAGTCACAAACGGACTTTTCAGGGTGTTTTTGCGTACAATTTCTCAAGGTGTTAGAAAGAGATATGACTGAGCTGCAATATTTTTTTTTTATATTTTTAATGAAATTAAAGCAATCAACCTATTTTTGGTGGATTAACATCATCCATATAGCTTATCAAGATTATTTATTTAGTTAAATATCTTTATGTGATGTTAAAATGATGACATACATCTATGTTATTTACTTTTCTTTCAGATATTTGTAAAGGAGGTGCGTTTGAAATTTTTTTTACAAATGCATGCATTAAGAGTGGAATATGTCAAAAGCAGATGTGTCTGAAACAAGATGCCCAACATGTGTGTCAGGAGAATAATGCGACACTCGTTAAACTTGATTCTCCTGAAAAGAACATGGCAGTGCAGACTTATATCGGATCGAAAGGTCAGCATTAACTTAATATTAAGATTTTATATATTATTTTGAAGAAAGATTTATAATGAAACCTAAATATATCTTGTAAAGTCCATCTGTAATTCTAAAAGGAGACTTTTTGGTTAACGTTTATTAAAATTAGACCGTCAGTGATATTGTATTAACATTTATTTCGCTCAACAACGATTCAAGTAAGGTAAGCCATAAACCATCAATAAATTAAAGAGGTCCCTCATGGTACAGGCTATGAAATTAACCATGCCCTTTTTTATTTACTTTGAAATGTTAACGTAGTAAAGCAGTCAAACCATTCAAATAGACAGCTTGTATACTGTACACTCAGAGTTCTTTTCAGTCAACACTTAATGGAAGCCAAGGTTAATTTCAAGTTGATCATGTATAACCCCATTTAATAGTTTGAATATAAAAAAAATGTAAACAAAACTATTTTTAAACTGACACTATCGTATCGACTATCTACTTTCACTGACGAGTCTTATGAAGACGAAACGGGCCTCTGGCGTACTAAATTATAATCCTGGTACCTTTGATAACTATTCATACCCATAAGAAGACTACACACACAGGACCATGTATACCTCTATGAAGAAAAGATATTATTTTTATATCTTAGTTACAATGTTCTCTGGCAATATACTCGCATTTCCTGCACAAAGTCGGATTGTTCGATAATAAAATTTACGTTATTTCATTGACTGTTCACAACAAAAGATTCAAACAACTCATTACTCATTACAGCGTAAGATGACAGTTTTCGTAGATCAAACAGGACATGCTTAAAAACTAAACAAAGAATTTTTACAACTTTCGTTGATTGGTCAAAGCATTACTATTTCGTGTTTGCTTTACAAATGTTTCTGCTTTTGTTGGTCCATTTACAATTCTCGTTCGTCGTTGGATTCATTTTAGTCGTTTACAAATGTTCTTTTACATTTTTGTATCTTTATTTTCGGAAATACTTGTTTATGTAAATATCTTTTTTTCCAAAGCAAATCATCAACTTTGATGGTTTTATCTTTGTTTATTTAAACAAAAGTATGTTATTAAATGCCCGTAACATACGTCTTGAACAGCCATTCTTACTTATTCAATGTTAAATGATTAAAATGACATCTGAAAAATTTGGTTGACGTTCTTCTTACAATGTACTCTATACTTCTTTTAATGATAATAAGGTCTAGTGTGAGCCTGCTTTAGTAATTCAATTTAAGCCAATAACGTATTTGACAGTGACGTTTTCTCTTTACATTTGATTTTTTAAATTATATATAACAATGCTATTTTATTATCATGCTAGGTTCTTTGGGTGTTGCCTACTTCACTGCTGGCAACAATTGCTTCCTAGTGCGACCTCGAGGCAGAATAATACAGTCGACCGCTTTTTGTAACCATCATGACTATAAGCATGGATATATATGTGAAATGTCACTGCCATAGCAGCACTATTTCACTGTCTTTTGCTACTACAGAGATAGACTCAAGAAGACGCACATAACCACACATTCTTTTAGAAGACTTTCAAACTTGAAATTTCAATACAAACTTGTCAGATTTGTTACTTTTTAGATAGTCTAAACAAATTGATGTTGTTAACTAATCATTGCTTGGATTTTAAAAGTTATGTACTCGTGGATGTATTAGAAATACTACAATTTATCACGGAAAAAGAGAAGACAGTAGGAAAAAAAGTATTCCTGGAAGTTGTGAAAAGTGCAATCAATATCAGTAATCTTTACATAGTTAAGAGTTGTTAATATTATACGACATCTATGTCGTACACCGGATAAACACTTTGACAAACAATGACTTTTAAATGGTACTCGAACCTAACCAAAATTAGAATATTAACACACAAAACACGAAAAAGAGGTAAAATAACAAAAACATCGCAACAAAAAAAGGAATCTGACATAGGAATCATTGCAAAGATCTTACAATGGCAAATCAGTTCACCATTGCAAGTACAAATGAAACCTCCCGATAATTGCAACGCTGTGTTTTTAGATATTCAAACGGAAACAATCCTGTAAAATACAATCATAGAAATATATTAGAAATAATAAAAAGAGTTATATAATGAATTAATTTCTCTCTTTGTATACCATGCAATCCGAACTGCAGGCTAACGGAATATTGTATAAAAAGAGTTTTGTGTAAATTTGGTATAATTTGTTCTCTTGATCCTCGGGATTAGCTGTTCATGTTAATTAACTGTCGATATTAAAAGTTATGCGTTTAATTGTTCGTTATCTTGTTTCTGTACATATTTGAAAGACTTTGTCCTTCTACATTAATGTGCTGCACCATAACAACCTGAATTCATCTCTAAAATTGATCAACTGGAAAACTTCAAAACATTGCTTTAATGAAAGGTTGATGAGATAGAGGATGTGCAGTGAAATGAAGATCAGTTTTCCACTCATTTCAAGTGAGTTACTGTTTATTACAGGAAAAGATATAATTAAAAAAGCAGATTTTAATCTACGGAATACGGATTAGAAATATTTAAATTGAATATGATGTTTCAGGTTTTGATTTTGTTATTTGATAATGGACTTTCAGTTTGGCATTTTGAAATTTAATCTGCAAGTCATATACAACATTGATCTTTCTAAAGTGTCAACTACTATTCTGTCTACAGTAAAAGATGGCGTTCAAAAAGATATTTTCAACATGTGATGTGAATTATATGTGTATTCTCATCGCAATTTGTAGCAACATAGAGACATTTCATTTTTCTTCGCTTTACACTTCTATTTAACATGCTCAATTAAAAGATCGATTTCATCATCACATTATTAATAAACAGAGCCTTTCTTCTGTAAAAATGGGAATCGTAGATATAATTTTTTTGTTTTGTACGCTGTTCAAAAGTTACATATCGATTGAAAGAAAACAAATCGGGGTTACAAACTAAAACCGAGGAAAAACACATCAACTAAAAGAGGAAAACAAAGGAACAAGAACAATGAAATCAACAAAAACAAACGACAACATACAAAAATAGAGTTATTTGATTACAACTGCCATATTCCTGTCTTGGTACAGGACATGCTAAGAAAAATTATAGGTTGAACCTGGGTTTATGGCAAGCCAAAACCTCCCGCTTATATGACAATGTTAATAAATATTGCTAAAAAAACTTGTATCCTTTCATGGCTTTTAGAAGATACTTCTTCAGGTAAACAAAGAGTGGTAAAGTTGAAGTCATCCCTTACTAGGTTTTACGGACGACATCACGAGTTGATTGACGGTCATAAAATATCCGTTTCACAGATGATAACGGATGATATGTTCCGAATGTCAAGTCTAAGATTCCGTCCCTTTTTTCGAATGTGACCTTACGAATTATACTCGTTATCGGTTTTGTACAAATATAAGCATCTCAATAGGTGTCACATGTGCAGCTGGATCTGGTCATCCTACGGAGCACCTGAGATCACACTCCGTTTTTGTTTGGATTCGTCTTGCTCAGTCTTTAGTTTTCTATGTTGTGTTTTGTGTACTGCTGTTTGTCTGTTGGTCTTTTTATCCATGATGTTGTCAGTTTATTTTTGACTTATGAATTAGAAAGTACCTCTGGTGTCTTTCACCCCTCTTTTAAATGCCTGTACATTTTCAAGCTGTTTCGTTATAACATCACTATTTATCAAGTGTAATTAGGAGATACCGTATATGTGCGATGATGAAATCTATGAACATTATAACACTCACTGACAAAGATAGATAAACCCCGTTTGGTGTAAGAAAAAAACAAGTACTACCAGAACAGCTCATTGTGTTGCTAAAAGTGATTGCTAATTAGCTATAATATATTTACTATTATTTATGAAAACCATGAAAACTGATTCTTAATCTAACCCGAAGAGTGCATTTTAGATCTTGGTGTATATTCAAATCCTATTAAAAAGCTGATAAATTACAAAGTTATGACAAAATGAATCTGATGTGGCAAACCATCACTATTACTAAAAATTTAACAAGGAGATTGCATCTAGCTATAGGTTTTCAAACTGTCTCATATGCTCCATATCAACGATATTATCACATGTCACCTTATGCTTGCTTTTTTAGATAAATGCCTTACTCTCACAAATAGAGGAAATGACACTATTACAACGGAGGTCAAGCCATGCAAAAGATTGATCGACTTGTCTAAAGAAATATTGTATACAATCAGCATTTGTTGTACCATCATTTGATACATCGTCAGGCTGACCCGGGCCCCAATTTGTATACGTTATGTTCTGACCAGATATCCATTCGAATTGTCCCTCATTCCATACGTCACTACCGCCAATCCACCATCGTTGCACTGACGTCATGTCTACAAAAATAAACTATTATGATAAAAAGCCAAACAAATTGCAAATCTTTTTTCGACAAAACCTTCTTTTTCATTTAAAAAATGTATTAAAAAACAAAACCAGTAGCCTGTCACCATATAATTTCTATTTATACGTATTTTGACGCTATGTTTCTATTTATATGTATAGTGGTGGTTAATATAAAAAAAAACGTCTTTTTAAATTTAGATTGATAACGTCATGAAATAACATATAACAACCACAGGGAAAGCGCCGCAGCACACAAACAGAAAGTTTGTAAGTTTATCACTAGATATTTCAAGAATTTAACCGGTTAAACGCAGACGCTAAGAATACAAGAAAGCTAATGCAACAAGCTATGAAGTTGTAAGAACTATTGATATTCTTATAAAATGTTATAATTCTTGCAAACTATCCAATATATTTAAAAATTCACAGACAGAGAATATTAAACGCCAATTACTTAATACATTATTTACATATGTAATATATAAATTAAGGATTTTCACTCAGTCAATACTTTATATATGGACCTGTTAAATTATATTGACACTCTGACTTCGTCCTTGGTCAATATAATCTGAACAGGTCAATATACAGGGTTTCCGCTGGCGGTCGCCATTTTCGCAATTTGCGAAAAAATAATAATATTGGCGATTAAAATTCGTCATTGGCGAAAGAATTTGGCGAAAGAAATATATATAACGATTTATTTTCAGCCATCTTGTTTATTTACTTTTTTCGGGTTTCTCTGACTTTACCGATGAGACAACACTCGGAATTCACCTTGAACTGGTTAAGATTTTGACAGAAAATCAATAATCAGCTGATTGCATTTATACATGTAGCTATCGACATCAAAGGACTAATTAATAAAGGTGTTGATTGTATGATATGACAAAATGATATGGTTAAATGGCTTCTGTCACAAGTTACAAAAGGGATGTATTAACCACTTTGCGACGCACGTGTTTGAAGCAAAATGTTCACATTTCCTCTCCTTTTAATGATAGTCCAGAAAAGAAAACTCTTGTTATGACGAAAAATGTGCAAAAGCAAGAAAGGTTTCTGATTTAAAACTTTATCATTTAACTTGCATATAGATAATTGATTTGAGTGGGTACTTTATTTAAAAGTCGTTTCAGTGACACGTGTTTCAAGCATATAGTTTTACTTATTTAAGATGGTCTAGAAAAGAAAACTGTCGTTATGAAGAAATATATTCAAAAGGTTGGCATGAGAGTAACCCTTCAATATAATGACTACACCTTCCACGAGGGATCAATTTCAAGTGATAAAAATGTTTTGTTTTGTTGTAAAAACCACTTCTTATTCAGGGGGGGGGTGCTGGAAATTTTTGTTTTAAAGAAAAATATATATTTGTATTACTTGGCGAAAAAAATAATAAAGTGGCGAAAAATATATTGTTTTGGCGAAAGAGGTGGCGCAAAAAATAATTGACCCAGGGGAAACCCTGAATATATAATGTATTGACCTCAGCAAAAGTCAATAATTGATAAATATATAACTGAAGATGTGGTATAATTGCCAATGAGACAACTCTCAACAACATACAAACTGACACGAAAACAGCTATATGTCAATGCTTATCAACTTTATAAAAAAAAAATGTGATAAATTGCCACTTAGACAACTGTCCACAACAGACCAAAATGATAACTTTGTACTTTATTTGGCCTCTTTAAAAAAATTTGTTTCGAGCGTCACTGATGATGGCGTAAATATGTATTTTCAATCCTGGTATCTATGATGAGTTTATTTACTAATATCATATTACTAATATGTGAATTATAACATTTCATATTCAGTAAAATATGTGTAAAATTGCAATATATATTCAATCTATTTACTCTCAGTCAAAATTCGTTCGAAGGTTGTTGCCTATTACATGTTCTATTTATAAACATTAGCTGTATAAAACTTTAAAAGTAACATTTTGTAACAGCTATAATTATGTTGTTTTCAAAATTGAATTTGTTTTCTCAAGAAGAGTACATGAATATTTGTAAACGGACTTCCTTTACAGTGAGTTGACTGTTAGTGTTGCTCTCTACCAATTGCAATTCATTCAAAATTTTGACCAAATTGCAATTTGTTGTATAAATCAAATTGTTCAACTGGTCAGAAATTTAAACCAACTGCTGTAGAAAACCACAGCCAAGTCATGAAAGTGCAAGGTGATAAAATAAAACATACTTACAATCCTATAAGACTTTAACTCCACTTTAATGATGTTGTGACACAATTAGTTTATCAGTTTGTATAGTTATATTATATTCATTTCCATACTGAAGGGGAACTGTTTATTTTGAATTGCTATTAAATTGTCCAAACTAAGCTTTCATATAGTTTTTCTTTCTAAAAGTATTCTATATTTATAAGAATCAGATATCATTTTAAATAAAACATTATATATTCAGTAAAATATGTGTGAAATAACAATATGCTATTGATAAGTTTTCAGGGGAGATAACCTAAAATATTATTCTTTTGAATAAAGACTTTTTGAAAGAAAAGTTATTATCTCCCCCATGGAAACTTCCTACAAACATATATTGCAATTTTACACATATTTTACTGAATATGAAATGTTATAATTCACATAATGTCTGATCAGAAAGTTATTATCTCCCCCATGGAAACTTCCTACAAACATATATTACAATTTTACACATATTTTACTGAATATGAAATGTTTTAATTCACATAATGTCTGATCAGACATTATGTGAATTAAAACATTTCATATTCAGTAAAATATGTGTAAAATTGCAATATATGTTCAGACATTATGTGAATTAAATCATTTCATATTCAGTAAAATATGTGTAAAATTGCAATATATGTTTGTAGGAAGTTTCCATGGGGGAGATAATAACTTTTCTTTCAAAAAGTCTTTATTCAAAAGAATAGTATTTTAGGTTATCTCCCCTGAAAACTTATCAATAGCATATTGTTATTTCACACATATTTTACTGAATATATGATGTTTTATTTAAAATGATATCTGATTCTTATAAATATAGAATACTTTTAGAAAGAAAAACTATATGAAAGCTTAGTTTGGACAATTTAATAGCAATTCAAAATAAACAGTTCCCCTTCAGTATGGAAATGAATATAATATAACTATACAAACTGATAAACTAATTTTGTCACAGCATCATTAAAGTGGAGTTAAAGTCTTATAGGATTGTAAGTATATTTTATTTTAACACCTTGCACTTTCACATTTAGACTGAACAATTTGTTCAATATTCTGACCAGTTGAACAATTTGGTTTAATAAAACAAATTGCAATTTGGTCAAAATTTTGAATGAGTTGCAATTGGTGAAGAGCAACACTAACAGTCAACTCACTGTAAAAACTTCTGAAAACAACTGTGAAAGTAGGAAGGTAACTGGCACTAGGCCATTAGATATCTCAAGCGTGAAGATTTTTTCTCTCCGAATTTTTCATTGTTGGCTTCCGTATTGCTCTTTCAATCTGACCGACATAATGTATACGAACTGTAATGTATAGGATGGATAGTTGCCTATATATAAATTATCGTCTTAACATCAGCCCAACAATGTTATATCTTTAAGTTTGCTATCGCAAGTTATTTGTTCTTCTCTCTGCTGGATTCGAACTCAGCTACTGAGATATCGTGACACAAAATAGCCTGCACTGTACCCGACGCGCTAGACCACTCGACAACCTTGGTTTTCAAAAAATAAAGCTTTCGGTTGCCGGATGTTACCGTTCGTCGTCAGTTTTAATCTAGCGTCGTAATGCAGTACATGAAATATAAGACATGAAGATGGTATTGTTACAGATCAGCTGAATTGTCTATTGTAAAGGATCCTACAAATGAATGCCATATCATTAATAAAATAGGGTTTACCTTTTTTGTAGGAGTTACATCTACTTATGTAGCAAGACACGTTTATTGTAACATTCATTACTGATTTTGAATGTAACATTTGACAGATAATAGTTCATAAGTAAGAATTAACTCATCAAATATATTGCAAGCAGTTTTGTGGAATTCGCCTATATAAGATTTCAATAAAATTGTTTTGCAATTAATGAGACATTATTTCAGTGCTTAAATTTGACTTTGGTGTTTTATTTTAAAAGAACAACACTTTAAAGAAACATTATACTACATTTAAATTTTGGTCTTACATGTATTATATATTAAATAAAAAGTCACCAGTGTGGGAACAGAAAGTTAATAGATGAGCCAAAGTTATGTCAAAGAACGTCTGGAGACGTCTTGTTTGTAAAAAGTTTATTTGAAGATAACAATACATTGTTTGATACCCATATCAACTTCATGAATGACACATGGTGGTCTTGAAGCATAGATTCTAGGTTTTAACGTTGGTTATCATCTTAATTGCGTGTTGAAGCTACCCTTTTATGTCTCTGCATAGTTTTACCGTTACGGTTAATCCGTTTTGATTATATACTTATGACGTGGATCGGTCTTTATATATCCCGAAATTGTGCTATGGTCACTTTGAGTTCTTGTCTTTAATCTTATCTAATGTACTTTGTCTATATGTCATTTTGTGTGTCTTTGTTTAAACAGTTATTAGTTTTTAAAGTGATTAAGATTATATTACTATGTTAATCCTATAACCCAATATTTGATGTTTTTACTTATTATGTCTCTATGGTTTGCAAACACACATTGTTGTCAATAAATGATAGTTCTTTGCGGCTGTCTTACAAATGAGAGATGTAGCTAGCTATAAAACCAGGTTAAAGTAATTATTTTCTACAAAAGAAAATGCCTGTACCAAGTCAGGACTGTTGTGATCCATTAGTTAAATGTGTCAGAGCTTTTGATGTTGTCAATTTTATGAAGGATTTTGCTTTTTAAATTTCCCTTGTCAATTTTTTTAAAAATTTTACTTTTTAGAGGTGGTTTAATTTTTTATTAATCTGATGCAACGACAGAGAACGCTTATTGTTAGATTTCAAGGGAAAATGACGTTTGCCTTATCATTCTTAATTGTTGTGATTTATGGACCACGTTATATGCATTTCAAGGAAGCATAATTTGAGATAAGCTTTTAGTTGATATTTCAAGCGATTAAAGATAGTTTGTTGGGCATCATATCGTATTTTGAAGCGTTCACACGTTTTTCATTGTTCCTCAAGTCTATTATACGCAAAATTTGTATTTAAAAGATGTCATGTTTGGTTTAAATAAAGTCATAACCAATAGGCATTTGAATAAAGTTGTGATCCAACATGTCGAAGGTGTTACCTTGGCTTCTGGTCAAATAACGATTTACTGATTTTGCATTTAGTATTTGTCATTGGACATTTGACAAACATCAGCAATAAATCGATATATCTGGTCTTTTAACATTACCATATTGGTATTTTGTTGTAGACGATCTTTTATTTAACTTCTTGAAGCTATGGGACTGCATGTTGTATAAACATTATCCGTTTCATTAACTCTAAAGATATTATGTATTAATGTAAAATACTTTCACTTTTCCTTATTCTAGGTCATCACCTATAATGATCATATGTTGAGTATTGCCTTTACAGTTCTTTTGAAATATCATCATTCAGTTTTCAGAAAAGGATCATGATTATAAATAATAAACATGTACTAACAATATATACGAGATCAACCCTATCAAAGAAAAACTTCATATATTTTTTTTAAAAAGCTGAGTTATCACTTTACGTACGTTTCCATTAGGGATTACCTAACCTCAGAAGGAGAAAGTCTAAAGTCATGTAATTATTTTCCCACCATTGAAAAAATAATTAAACAATGAAGATGAGTCCAATAAAGAAAAAAACATTAAATATTTTTTAAATGGCTGAATAATCATTCCAAATAAGTTTCCATTAGGTTTCCTTACGTAAAGATTAGAACGTCAACTTATGCAAATATTAACATATTTTTGAACAAATACACTTATTTTTATCCATCTGATGAGTGAAGCCTTTTTCAACTGATTTTTATAGTTCGTTCTTATGTTGTACTGTTATACCACTGTCCCAGGTTAGGGGGAGGGTTCCCGCTCACAAGTTTAACCCCACCACATTATTTATGTATGTGCCTGTCCCAAGTCAGGAGCCTGTACTTCAGTGGTTGTCGTTTGTTTATGTGGAACATATTTGTTTTTCGTTCATTTTTTTTTATATAAATAAGGCCGTTAGTTTTCTCGTTTGAATTGTTTTACATTGTCTTATCGGGGCCTTTTATAACTGACTATGCGGTATGGGCTTTGCTCATTGTTGAAGGCCGTACGGTGACCTATAGTTGTTAATGTCTGTGTCATTTTGGTCTTTTGTGGATAGTTGTCTCATTGGCAATCATACCACATCTTCTTTTTTATATTAACATTGACAATGATGATTTTATTACTGTTTTCAGGTAAAGCAGAAAAATTCCTGATAAACATTCCTGTAATTGATTTTAGTCCTGTACAGGGAGTCATTGGTAAAATTAAAACTACGCTCGGCCTAATAGAATGCGCTTGTATATGTGACTCCGAAGACTTCTGTGTAGCAATTTATTACAACCAGTCATCAAGGCGATGCACAACGGTTCACTACCAGAATGATAATTATTCACTTCAAAAAGAGCTGTCTGGTATTTATTATAGAACAAAAGGTAAAAATAATAGATAAATGAACGATTAATCCCAATTGATAAATGAAGAAGTGTACACATATGCCTTCCGCTGTTGTTTACTCAATGGTCGGGTTGTTATCTCTTTGATACATTCCCCATTTCCATTCTAAATTATATTCCCGACAGTTTAAGTAACAGTTTTCTGTTATATAAGTAAACTTTAAAAAAAAATGAGGCAATTGTTTTATACCGCATTGTAAGTTTGAAAAATTAGACGTAGATGATGATCATATACACCAGTGTTAAGCATTACACGTTCAATTTCATCCAATAGAAATATTGACTCATCAGTGACGCTCGGATCAAAATTGTTAGAAAGCCAAACAAGTATAAAGTTGAAGAGCATTGAGGACCCTAAATTTCAAAAAGTTGTTCCAAATACTCCTAAGGTAATCTATACCTTGGATAAGAAAATCCTTCGTATTTCGAATAACTAATACTTTTGCAAACAGTAAATTTATAAAATAAAGTTACCATATAATTGATATTCATGTCAACATCGAAATGCTGACTACTAGTCTGGTGTTACCCTCGGGGACAAAACGTCCACCAGCAGTGGTATTCTTCCAGTGGTGTTAATATTCATCAAAGGTACCAGGCTTATAATCTGAAACGCCAGACGCGAATTTCGTCTACATAAGACGCATCAGTGACACTCGGATTAAAATTGATAGAAGGACAAACAAGTATAAAGTTAAAGAGCATTGAGGACCCAAAATGTCCAAATATTGTGCTAAATACGCCTCAGGTAATTTTTGCCTGGGAAAAGATAATTCTTAGTAATTCGTATAATAAATACTTTCACAAACAGTAAATTTTGAAAAAATGACCACATAATTGATATTCATGTCAACACCAAAGTGCTGACTACTGGGCTGGTGATACCATCGGGGACGAAACGTTTTCGACAAATGAGATCGTTGGGTTTTTAGTATGAATTCGTTCATGGACCACCTTTTATGTTCTTCTTTAAGATATTACTTTGAATCAAAGAACAAACAGTGAACAGTTATTGTTCACCCCTTGTGTCGTTTGTTTTCTCTTATTTTTGAGTGTGAATTCACATTACTATAAGACGTGTCACGGTACTTATCTATCCCAAATTCATGTATTTGGTTTTGATGTTATATTTGTTATTCTCATAGGATTTTGTCTTATGCTTAGTCCGTTTCTGTGTGTGTTACATTTTAATGTTGTGTCGTTCTCCTCTTATATTTAATGCGTGTCCCTCAGTTTTAGTTTGTTACCCCGATTTTGTTTTTTTGTCCATGGATCTATGAGTTTTGAACAGCGGTATACTACTGTTGCCTTTATTTAGACTAAGGTACTTTTTTAAAATGTATTATTGTGCATTGAAATGTACAATATATTAGTTTCCTCGTATATCCTGAATGCCATATACATTGATAAATTTGGTAAGATTTTACCCAATTGATATAATTCGAGTCGTTTATATATTTCAGAATTATTAAGAAACTCAGAACTAATGGTCCATAAGTTGTTATTATCCTGGTACCTTTGATAACTATTGGACTCTTTGAGTTAAAGTTATGTGCAACGTGTGAGCATCACTTGATTTCATTTCATATGAAATAAAAAAAAAAAAACAACTGATGAAATCGTGCTTCCTCACATTCCAATTCTGATGTACGTCCTGTTCAATTTCAGAAAGCAAGAATACGACAACAAACGATACATTATTGATCATTGAAATTAATGAACTTAAGTTAAAATTTAAAAATTCCACCTTCTGGCTTGGTGGTGACTTTAACCTTCCAGACATAAAATGGCCGGATCAAAATATATCTGGCTCAATGTATACTAAGGAGCTGCATTTATAGATATGCTGAACAACTTATCATTGAACAAATGGTTGATTTTCCAACTAGGAAAGATAATATCCTTGACCTTTTCTGCACAATTAACCTGCATTGATAACAAAAATAAAATCTATACCAGGTATATCTGACCATGATATTGTATTAGTGGATGCAATCTAAACAATCACAACATAAAATTTATTTATGGAAAAAGGTTGATATTAAAAAGATAAAAGACATAACATCTCATTTTATATCTGAACTTATATCTCAGGCTAATGAAAATTTAAATATTGACCAATTATGGAATAAATTCAAAGTAGGTAGTAATAAAATAATAGATGATAATGTACCAAGCAAAATAACTAAATCTAAGTACACCAACCCTTGGGCAAATAGGGATATAGACCATTTATGTAAAAAACAACGTAAAGCTTACAACAAAGCTAAAAAAAAACTGGTAAACAAGAACATAAAGATAAATATAAAAAGTTAAAAGCTACTGCTCAAAGAGAAATAAGAAGAGCCCAGAGCACGTACATGCAAGAAATAATAAGCCCCCAGTTAGAAGAAAAACCTAAATCTTTCTGGCAATTTATAAAAAGTAAAAAAACAGAAACAGCTGGAGTGTCACCATTAAGAGGAAAGGATGGTTTATTATATAGTGAGCCGAATACACAAGCTAACATCCTAAATGAACAATTTAAAAAGGCTTTTACTACCGAAGATACATCCTCTATGCCAAATAAAGGTACTAGTCCCCACCCCACTATGCCAGACATATTTATTAGTAATAATGGCTTATTAAAGTTACTTAAACACTTAAATCCACACAAAGTCACTGGCCCTGATAATCTGCCAGCATATTTTTTACATAATTTTGCAGAAGAATTGTCTCCATTTTTGACATTCTTTTTCCAAAAATCTATTGATACTGGTAAAATCCCAAATGATTGGAAGCAGGCTAATGTTGTACCAATATTTAAAAAAGGTGACAAGCATAACTCTATTAATTATAGACCAGTTTCATTAACTGCAATATGTTGCAAAATTCTAGAACACATTTTAACAAGCAACATAAGGAAATATCTTACAATTAATAATATATTAAATGATAGTCAACATGGGTTTAGAAGTAAAAGGTCTTGTGAAACCCAACTTATCATCAGCATACAAGATCTTGCAAAATCATTAGGATATGGTAACCAAATAGATGTCATACTTTTAGATTTCTCCAAAGCTTTTGATAAAGTCCCCCATCAAAGATTAGCCCAGAAATTAGAATTTTGTGGTATTAGAAATCAAAATTTAAATTGGATAAATGACTTTTTAGCTGACAGGCAACAGCAAGTACTATTAAATGGTGTTAAATCTTCAAAATTAGCTGTTGACTCTGGTGGGCCTCAGGGAACAGTTTTAGGCCCAACATTATTTTTACTCTTTATTAATGACCTACCCGAACATGTAACTTGCAATGCAAGACTTTTTGCAGATGATTGTTTATTGTATAGAAATGTAAATAATAGTTCGGATGCACAATTACTTCAAAAAGATTTATCTAGTTTAGTAAAATGGGAAGAGGACTGGCAAATGAATTTTAATCCTGAGAAGTGTTATGTAATTCATATTTCTAAAAAAAGTAAACCTTCCTCTTTTGATTATATATTGCACAATCATATTTTAGAAGCAGTAAAAGACAGTAAATATTTAGGCGTAACTATAAGCCATGATCTTGATTGGGGAACACATATAAACACTATTACTTGTAAGGCAAATAAAACCTTAGGTTTTCTTCGTAGGAACCTGAAAAACTGCACACGTAAGGTTAACCTTACGTACACATCACTTGTCCGTCCAGTCGTCGAATACTCTTCCCTTGTCTGGGATCCGTACAAAAAACAACACATCACTCAGGTTGAGCAGGTACAGCGTAAGGCAGCCAGGTTTGTCTTCAATGATTATAAAGACAGATCACCTGGTGCAGTTTCAAACTTAATTAAATCTTTGGAATGGGAAAATTTAGAAATAAGAAGGAAAAAAGCTAGATTAACTATGCTGTATAAAATAAATTGGGGGTTAGTTGAAGTTCCTAAGGACAATTTAACAATATCTGATAGACGTACTAGGGGGAAACATAAATTTAGGCAAATATCTACAAATAAAGATTTCCATAAATTTTCATTCTATCCTCGCACTATTTCGGACTGGAACACACTACCTGAAGCAATAGGTATGTCTGACACCCTGGAATCCTTCAAAAGTGGCATATCCACTCTAACACTTGAAGGATCCACTACAACTTATTAAACTACAATACCACTGTACATAATGTATATATGTTATTGTTAACGATTTTTCTTTGTTATATTATTTTTAAATTAAGTCCATATGTACATAGCACACAAGTTCCGGGAAGTTTTACACTCCTACGTAGGAGTCTACTCCCGTATTCGGAAGAAGAAGATTATTTCATTGCTTAAATTTGACTCCATCGTTTATTTTAACAATCATGACGTCACGCTAATATGAGGAACATTCGATTTGTCTAATCCAATAATTTTACGGCTATTTTTTCAAACTTCACACGCTAATTACTCATTCATTACAGTTTTAAAACTTGAAAAGAAAAATGTTTTGAAAAGCTTGCCAATTTATCAAAAACATACTCAATTTAGATTTTCCTATTTCGAAATAAGTTTTTCTATGAATGACGTTGACCTCCAAAGTCAATTACGTTTGACATAGCGAGTCCTTCTCTTTTTTTGCCACTCGTAGCTTTAGCTGGTACACATACCATAAATACTCGTTTTATAGACGATAACTTTTTGAAATCCTTCTGTTTTCTCTTTTATATGCGTATTTGCTTTTTTTGCAGAATTACTGTGCATTAAACTGGAAGAACACATTAAATAATAAGAATACTTCATTGAACAAACATTGAGACTAAAGAGCAAAATCTAGCCTTTAAAATAAGACTTTCATGGTTAAAATACGTTTAGTATGTGTGACATAATAATGTTTTTTCATAAAAATAAAAAAGTAACTGCTTATCTGTCAATTTGAGAATTATCTCAAGAAAATTTATTGCGAACTGTTGATATTTTTTACGGCTTATAAAAATAAAAGACTCGCAGCAATTTAGATTTTGATATGCAGGTAAAATTACGGTACACACAGTCACTCGTGTATTGATTCATACCATATGTTGACCTCTACATGTTTTTGTGTGTTTGGTATGCTACTGTTTCATTAAAATACCCCTTAAAATCCTTTTATTCACGTTTTAATCACTTTTAAAACTTCAGTAGAAAATACCTCCTTTTTTTAAAGATCAGTCTCTAAACCTCCCGATTGCACCTGGGCTAGTTCCCAATTCACATATAATCCGGTTGGCCACGTTATTACCGGAGACCTCAACACTGTGAATTACACTTCTCTACGAAATATGTTATACAAAGGTCCGAAATATCGTGAGCCTAAATCCATCAATTGGAAATACAACTTTATAATGCTGATGGATTCAGTCGAGGATTATGTCAGGCAATGGACTAAACGCGTAAAAGAAGACTTAGACACTCTTTCCGAATGGATTAAGGTTGTGAGGTCGTTAATACAAATCCAAATTAAGAAACTTAATGGGTCTATCAATACCCACGCTACGTCAATTTTTAAAGAACCAAATGTTGCAAAACACTTAACCTACCCCCATGACAAATATGTTGTCACCGCAGATAAAGCCTAAAAAAAATATCGTTTATGTGTGTAAATATCATTTCACAAACTGCTTAAAAAATGAATTAGGTATTGACAATTCACTTGGAAACTCAAAATAATTATACCCTCACGACACTTACCAAAGAGGAAATCCTTGATAATCATAGGTCTGTTCTATGTTACTTTGGAATTTAAACCAAAGATGAAGAAGTGGATCTTCCGTCACTGTATTGGATACCTAAACTACATAATAGTTATCAAAAGTACCAGGATTATAATTTATAAATGTCCTTACAAACAACTTTATATTGCTTTGTCTTCCAAGTGCTCCACGGAACCTCTTTCTAATTTTTTTGTTAACAACATTATATATGTATTCACCAAATATGCTTGTTACATTGTTACACCAAGAATTCAAGCTTTTCTTGATGCATCCTGTTATATTCCACTGATTATTAGTTAATAATAAGCTGCTGGTATATATGTATATATTATAATAATATGTATAAATTTCTTGAAATACAATTGTACACCATTTTAATACATTATGTTTTATTCTATCAATCGTCTAAACTTCTTTTAGTGACTTCAGTAATGGATTAAGTTTCATTGTTATGTTTTCGTTATATCTTTTTATGTATTTTAGAACACAAATTTGATAAAAATTTATCTTTGTCAATTTCTGATTAGATACATACTATGATTTGTATATTGAAAAACCTAAGATTGTTAGGAAATATTTCCAAAGACTAATTGATTTAATGATACCCTCAAATTTAAATTTGATTTTATCATTTACTCATAAATACTTTTCCATAATTGTTCTAAAAATCGACAAGAAATAAAAAAAAAAGTGGTTATAATCTTCTTCTTCGTTACATACATTACATAGACTGTCATTCTTCTGTTTCCATTTAAACAATAATTTTTGCTGGTAATATGAATTGTAAAAGTTTCCATCTATATATTTTTAACTTATTTTCTTCTAAATAATGAAACATGAAAACATATTGTTGGTTGATAATAAGGTTCTCATTAATGTGTAAAATACGCATCCATTTGCTAACACCAATTGATGGTTCAGTTTTATCTTTACAAATTGACTTATATAATAAATTTGTTGAAAAGCTTGAACCCTCAATGTAATTCCATATTAGTTTCTGTCGAGGAATATTTACAATAATTTTTAGAGAACTTTCAGACTGTAACATTAAAAATTCTGAATTATTAACATCTATTTTTTTCAGCAATCAAAGCCGGGCTCCAAAGTTATTGTGAAACTGCCTGTTCTAGAGGTGGCGCGAATCAGATGTGGATACTAAAAAATTGCCAAAGATGTTTTAGAGTATATACAATCTAAGACTCTCTCATCTTGCAATAGTATTAAACATTTGACTTTTCTACACTTTACACAAGTATTCCCCATTCCAAACTAAACGACAAATTGAAAGAGTTGGTATTACTTTGTTTCATTAAAAAGAATGGCGAACGTAGAAACAAGTATCTTGTCTAAGGGTGGGAATAATCTGCTTTGTAAAGACTTAAAGAAACTGACATTATCAAGATGCTTGATTTCTTGATTGACAACATATTTGTTACGTTTGGAGGACGTTTTTTTCAACAGACAATCGGAATTCTAATGGGAACCAATTGTGCCCCCTTCTTGCCGACTTGTTTCTTAAGTATAAGAAACTGACTTCATACAGGAACTTCTAAGGAAGAAAGATAAGAAGTCAGAAATATCCTTTAACTTTACCTTCCGCTATACAGATGATGTTCTCTTACTAAATAATACAAAATTTGGTGAATATGTTGAAAGAATATGTAGGAGATAAAAGATACTACAGATACAGCTAAGTCTGCCTCATATTTTGACTTACATCTAGAAATTAACAATAAGGGTTGGTTGAAAACAAAACTTTACGACAAAAGAGATGATTTCAGCTTCCCAATTGTTAACTTTCCATTTCTATGTAGCAACATTCCAGCAGCGCCTGCATACGGAGTATACATCTCCCAATTGATACGATATTCCCGGGATTGTTTTTCCTATCATGCTTTCCTTGATAGATGATTGATACTTACAAGGAAGCTTTTAAACCAAGAGTTCCAAATGGTGAAGTTGAAATTATCCCTTCGTAAATTTTACGGACGCCATCACGAGTTGGTTCACCGTTATGGAATAACCATTTCAAATATGATATCGGATATGTTCCTTATGTCGTAACTACAATACCCTTTAACTTTTCACGAATGTAACCTACCGAATTAGACTATTTACTGGATTTGTAATAACATAAGCAACACGACGGTTGGCACATGTGGAGCAGGATCTGCTTACCCTTCCGGAGCATCTGAGATCACCCCAAGTGTTTTGGTGGGTTTCGTGTTGATTTGTCTTTAGTTTTCTATGTTTGTCTTCTATACTATTATTTGTCTGTTTACCTTTTTATTTTAAGCCATGGGGTTGTCAGTTTATTTTCTATCAATGAGTTTGACTCTCTCTCTGGTATCTTTCGTCCCTCTTAAAGAATTTCAAACATTTTCCTGAAATCAAACTTTTATTCTGGTCAATGATTACAGTTGAATAAGATGTGGAGGCCTCTAACAAGTTTTAAAGTTCCCTTGCATATACTTATTTTCACTGGATCACAAAACAAAGTCTACATAAGGTCTTTTGCTGCAAACGGAACTTGTCAGAAAAAGAAATCTTATAACAAAGAATCTTCAATTTGCTAGGAGGCTTTTACCAAACAAAGAAACTATACATTATATTGAAATTTTTCATAATTGTTCATAACTTTCGATTTGCCAACAACGATTGAATTAATATCTAGAAGACTGGTTATGTTACCTATACATTCCCCATAACTTTGGGTTTGTTTTTGTTCCTTTTTATTCCTCTACCAACTTTCTAAACTAAACGGAGAAGGGGTGGTAAGTTTCAATTAAAATCCAAATACTCCTCTTATAGCGTAGCTTTATTTGTAAATAACTGTATATTTTGTTTCACGACTGCGCGACGCGCGACGCATTGCGGAGTACATACATTAAGGCAACAGTAGTATACCGCTGTTCAATAGTCATAAATTGATTGAAAGAAAGCAAATCCGGGTTACAAATTAAAACCGAGGGAAACACATCAACTATAAGAGGAAAACAAAGAAACCACAGAAACACTTAAGTGCAACAAAAAAACAAACGACAATGTTACACACACAGAAACGAACTATAAGATAGCTACTGCCATTTTCCTGACTTAAATATCCTTCTGTCTGTTCAAACGGTCCTTCCGGTTTATTAGACAATTCTTTGATAAAACGTATATCGTATGGTTACGTTCAAAAATCAGTGCCTGTCAACTATTTTCAAAAGAGTTGTGCCATTTGGAAATATTAATTATATTGAAAATTGCATTGTATTTGCTGTAAATCCTTCATTTCTCTAACATTTTTGTAAAAAAAATTTAAAGAACAAAAAAATATTGTCAGGTTTTGCTTTTTGTTGGATAAAATACAGGCAACGCGAAGGAAATTGGAACGTTGTTCTTTTATTCAGGTTGTATCATTCATGATTGTTAATATTAGCGACATACCATTATTTATTTAAAATAAAGACATTGAATAAATTATTAGTTAAGAATTTAACTTCTTCATGTACCTATATTTTCGGTATTACTTTTTGTTAATCATTAATTTTCTGTGATGTAATAAACTGTCAAAAAATCAGATCCAAATTAAATTTGGTCATGAATGATGAATGATAATAAAAAGATTAATTGACATGCATTACATTAGTAACACCAAAATGGCCAATCGTCTTGAGACTGCTCAAACTACGTTACAAAAAATGCATTCATACTGGAAACAAATATGACAAATTAATGATAGCCTATAGATGGACAAAAGCACCAAAAAAAAAGCATTGTAAAGAAAATTTCTGGAGGAAAAAATATGAAAATGAAGGTCAGTTAATTATATTTATAAGTTAAAAACCTTGCTAATTTAATTATCTCTTTACTAAGTAAGCTAAAATAATAAGAGAGAAAAAAAAGCTTATCATGTCAAACAAGAGGTCAATTCATAGAGATGTAATCTTACAAAATTGAATTTATTTAAATGGCAAATTCTTACCAACTTTAACAATCCATTGAAAATGCACAAGCTTTGTCCGAACAACTTTCATTTGTGATATAAATATCCAATTATTCAGGTAAAATATACAATACATTGATTATAAATATGTAAAGCAGCTGACACAGCAACCTGACGAGTAGAAACCCTTTTTTTGTCTCAAAAAGTTTACTTTCATGATCTATAAAACGCCATAAGAAATTAGACAAGGACTACTGTGCTAGCTAATCCAGGGACATATATTGTTAGATAAACTGTTCCCAGGCTAATAGTAAAATGTTACAATATAATGATTTAAAAATAAAAATTATGTCATGTTCACTAATAAATTTAAGTATTGATTTTCACACAATTTCTGTCAATATTTTTGGTAAACTTATTTTTTTTTCTTCTACATAATATTTTCTAGGCAGTACTGTACTGTTTTGAGGATTGAGATTAAAGGTGTTTTTTTTAAAGATACTTATTTTTACTCTTGTTCCGACTTCATATAAATTATAGAATATAGAATATAAATGACCAGTTCTATATGTGAATTATAATTTAATTTTATCTTCATTTATATGTTTATATGTTAAGAATGAGAATGTATTATGTAGTGTTGTCATTATGTCCCGTCAGGGGCCCTTAATTGGAAAAAAATGAAATTGAAACTTCTTTATATATATTGTTTTTAATATCAAATTTTTTTTTATTCAAATTGTATAAAATATGTTTTATTGCATTAAAAAAATATCCAAAGTGTTAACAAAACATAAGTGACCATAGCACTTATAAATATAATTAACTGACCTTCATTTTCATATTTTTTCCTCCAGAAATTTTCTTTACAATGCTTTTTTTTTGGTGCTTTTGTCCATCTATAGGCTATCATTAATTTGTCATATTTGTTTCCAGTATGAATGCATTTTTTGTAACGTAGTTTGAGCAGTCTCAAGACGATTGGCCATTTTGGTGTTACTAATGTAATGCATGTCAATTAATCTTTTTATTATCATTCATCATTCATGACCAAATTTAATTTGGATCTGATTTTTTGACAGTTTATTACATCACAGAAAATTAATGATTAACAAAAAGTAATACCGAAAATATAGGTACATGAAGAAGTTAAATTCTTAACTAATAATTTATTCAATGTCTTTATTTTAAATAAATAATGGTATGTCGCTAATATTAACAATCATGAATGATACAACCTGAATAAAAGAACAACGTTCCAATTTCCTTCGCGTTGCCTGTATTTTATCCAACAAAAAGCAAAACCTGACAATATTTTTTTGTTCTTTAAATTTTTTTTACAAAAATGTTAGAGAAATGAAGGATTTACAGCAAATACAATGCAATTTTCAATATAATTAATATTTCCAAATGGCACAACTCTTTTGAAAATAGTTGACAGGCACTGATTTTTGAACGTAACCATACGATATACGTTTTATCAAAGAATTGTCTAATAAACCGGAAGGACCGTTTGAACAGACAGAAGGATATTTAAGTCAGGAAAATGGCAGTAGCTATCTTATAGTTCGTTTCTGTGTGTGTAACATTGTCGTTTGTTTTTTTGTTGCACTTAAGTGTTTCTGTGGTTTCTTTGTTTTCCTCTTATAGTTGATGTGTTTCCCTCGGTTTTAATTTGTAACCCGGATTTGCTTTCTTTCAATCAATTTATGACTATTGAACAGCGGTATACTACTGTTGCCTTAATGTATGTACTCCGCAATGCGTCGCGCGTCGCGCAGTCGTGAAACAAAATATACAGTTATTTACAAATAAAGCTACGCTATAAGAGGAGTATTTGGATTTTAATTGAAACTTACCACCCCTTCTCCGTTTAGTTTAGAAAGTTGGTAGAGGAATAAAAAGGAACAAAAACAAACCCAAAGTTATGGGGAATGTATAGGTAACATAACCAGTCTTCTAGATATTAATTCAATCGTTGTTGGCAAATCGAAAGTTATGAACAATTATGAAAAATTTCAATATAATGTATAGTTTCTTTGTTTGGTAAAAGCCTCCTAGCAAATTGAAGATTCTTTGTTATAAGATTTCTTTTTCTGACAAGTTCCGTTTGCAGCAAAAGACCTTATGTAGACTTTGTTTTGTGATCCAGTGAAAATAAGTATATGCAAGGGAACTTTAAAACTTGTTAGAGGCCTCCACATCTTATTCAACTGTAATCATTGACCAGAATAAAAGTTTGATTTCAGGAAAATGTTTGAAATTCTTTAAGAGGGACGAAAGATACCAGAGAGAGAGTCAAACTCATTGATAGAAAATAAACTGACAACCCCATGGCTTAAAATAAAAAGGTAAACAGACAAATAATAGTATAGAAGACAAACATAGAAAACTAAAGACAAATCAACACGAAACCCACCAAAACACTTGGGGTGATCTCAGATGCTCCGGAAGGGTAAGCAGATCCTGCTCCACATGTGCCAACCGTCGTGTTGCTTATGTTATTACAAATCCAGTAAATAGTCTAATTCGGTAGGTTACATTCGTGAAAAGTTAAAGGGTATTGTAGTTACGACATAAGGAACATATCCGATATCATATTTGAAATGGTTATTCCATAACGGTGAACCAACTCGTGATGGCGTCCGTAAAATTTACGAAGGGATAATTTCAACTTCACCATTTGGAACTCTTGGTTTAAAAGCTTCCTTGTAAGTATCAATCATCTATCAAGGAAAGCATGATAGGAAAAACAATCCCGGGAATATCGTATCAATTGGGAGATGTATACTCCGTATGCAGGCGCTGCTGGAATGTTGCTACATAGAAATGGAAAGTTAACAATTGGGAAGCTGAAATCATCTCTTTTGTCGTAAAGTTTTGTTTTCAACCAACCCTTATTGTTAATTTCTAGATGTAAGTCAAAATATGAGGCAGACTTAGCTGTATCTGTAGTATCTTTTATCTCCTACATATTCTTTCAACATATTCACCAAATTTTGTATTATTTAGTAAGAGAACATCATCTGTATAGCGGAAGGTAAAGTTAAAGGATATTTCTGACTTCTTATCTTTCTTCCTTAGAAGTTCCTGTATGAAGTCAGTTTCTTATACTTAAGAAACAAGTCGGCAAGAAGGGGGCACAATTGGTTCCCATTAGAATTCCGATTGTCTGTTGAAAAAAACGTCCTCCAAACGTAACAAATATGTTGTCAATCAAGAAATCAAGCATCTTGATAATGTCAGTTTCTTTAAGTCTTTACAAAGCAGATTATTCCCACCCTTAGACAAGATACTTGTTTCTACGTTCGCCATTCTTTTAATGAAACAAAGTAATACCAACTCTTTCAATTTGTCGTTTAGTTTGGAATGGGGAATACTTGTGTAAAGTGTAGAAAAGTCAAATGTTTAATACTATTGCAAGATGAGAGAGTCTTAGATTGTATATACTCTAAAACATCTTTGGCAATTTTTTAGTATCCACATCTGATTCGCGCCACCTCTAGAACAGGCAGTTTCACAATAACTTTGGAGCCCGGCTTTGATTGCTGAAAAAAATAGATGTTAATAATTCAGAATTTTTAATGTTACAGTCTGAAAGTTCTCTAAAAATTATTGTAAATATTCCTCGACAGAAACTAATATGGAATTACATTGAGGGTTCAAGCTTTTCAACAAATTTATTATATAAGTCAATTTGTAAAGATAAAACTGAACCATCAATTGGTGTTAGCAAATGGATGCGTATTTTACACATTAATGAGAACCTTATTATCAACCAACAATATGTTTTCATGTTTCATTATTTAGAAGAAAATAAGTTAAAAATATATAGATGGAAACTTTTACAATTCATATTACCAGCAAAAATTATTGTTTAAATGGAAACAGAAGAATGACAGTCTATGTAATGTATGTAACGAAGAAGAAGATTATAACCACTTTTTTTTTTATTTCTTGTCGATTTTTAGAACAATTATGGAAAAGTATTTATGAGTAAATGATAAAATCAAATTTAAATTTGAGGGTATCATTAAATCAATTAGTCTTTGGAAATATTTCCTAACAATCTTAGGTTTTTCAATATACAAATCATAGTATGTATCTAATCAGAAATTGACAAAGATAAATTTTTATCAAATTTGTGTTCTAAAATACATAAAAAGATATAACGAAAACATAACAATGAAACTTAATCCATTACTGAAGTCACTAAAAGAAGTTTAGACGATTGATAGAATAAAACATAATGTATTAAAATGGTGTACAATTGTATTTCAAGAAATTTATACATATTATTATAATATATACATATATACCAGCAGCTTATTATTAACTAATAATCAGTGGAATATAACAGGATGCATCAAGAAAAGCTTGAATTCTTGGTGTAACAATGTAACAAGCATATTTGGTGAATACATATATAATGTTGTTAACAAAAAAATTAGAAAGAGGTTCCGTGGAGCACTTGGAAGACAAAGCAATATAAAGTTGTTTGTAAGGACATTTATAAATTATAATCCTGGTACTTTTGATAACTATTATGTAGTTTAGGTATCCAATACAGTGACGGAAGATCCACTTCTTCATCTTTGGTTTAAATTCCAAAGTAACATAGAACAGACCTATGATTATCAAGGATTTCCTCTTTGGTAAGTGTCGTGAGGGTATAATTATTTTGAGTTTCCAAGTGAATTGTCAATACCTAATTCATTTTTTAAGCAGTTTGTGAAATGATATTTACACACATAAACGATATTTTTTTTAGGCTTTATCTGCGGTGACAACATATTTGTCATGGGGGTAGGTTAAGTGTTTTGCAACATTTGGTTCTTTAAAAATTGACGTAGCGTGGGTATTGATAGACCCATTAAGTTTCTTAATTTGGATTTGTATTAACGACCTCACAACCTTAATCCATTCGGAAAGAGTGTCTAAGTCTTCTTTTACGCGTTTAGTCCATTGCCTGACATAATCCTCGACTGAATCCATCAGCATTATAAAGTTGTATTTCCAATTGATGGATTTAGGCTCACGATATTTCGGACCTTTGTATAACATATTTCGTAGAGAAGTGTAATTCACAGTGTTGAGGTCTCCGGTAATAACGTGGCCAACCGGATTATATGTGAATTGGGAACTAGCCCAGGTGCAATCGGGAGGTTTAGAGACTGATCTTTAAAAAAAGGAGGTATTTTCTACTGAAGTTTTAAAAGTGATTAAAACGTGAATAAAAGGATTTTAAGGGGTATTTTAATGAAACAGTAGCATACCAAACACACAAAAACATGTAGAGGTCAACATATGGTATGAATCAATACACGAGTGACTGTGTGTACCGTAATTTTACCTGCATATCAAAATCTAAATTGCTGCGAGTCTTTTATTTTTATAAGCCGTAAAAAATATCAACAGTTCGCAATAAATTTTCTTGAGATAATTCTCAAATTGACAGATAAGCAGTTACTTTTTTATTTTTATGAAAAAACATTATTATGTCACACATACTAAACGTATTTTAACCATGAAAGTCTTATTTTAAAGGCTAGATTTTGCTCTTTAGTCTCAATGTTTGTTCAATGAAGTATTCTTATTATTTAATGTGTTCTTCCAGTTTAATGCACAGTAATTCTGCAAAAAAAGCAAATACGCATATAAAAGAGAAAACAGAAGGATTTCAAAAAGTTATCGTCTATAAAACGAGTATTTATGGTATGTGTACCAGCTAAAGCTACGAGTGGCAAAAAAGAGAAGGACTCGCTATGTCAAACGTAATTGACTTTGGAGGTCAACGTCATTCATAGAAAAACTTATTTCGAAATAGGAAAATCTAAATTGAGTATGTTTTTGATAAATTGGCAAGCTTTTCAAAACATTTTTCTTTTCAAGTTTTAAAACTGTAATGAATGAGTAATTAGCGTGTGAAGTTTGAAAAAATAGCCGTAAAATTATTGGATTAGACAAATCGAATGTTCCTCATATTAGCGTGACGTCATGATTGTTAAAATAAACGATGGAGTCAAATTTAAGCAATGAAATAATCTTCTTCTTCCGAATACGGGAGTAGACTCCTACGTAGGAGTGTAAAACTTCCCGGAACTTGTGTGCTATGTACATATGGACTTAATTTAAAAATAATATAACAAAGAAAAATCGTTAACAATAACTATATACATTATGTACAGTGGTATTGTAGTTTAATAAGTTGTAGTGGATCCTTCAAGTGTTAGAGTGGATATGCCACTTTTGAAGGATTCCAGGGTGTCAGACATACCTATTGCTTCAGGTAGTGTGTTCCAGTCCGAAATAGTGCGAGGATAGAATGAAAATTTATGGAAATCTTTATTTGTAGATATTTGCCTAAATTTATGTTTCCCCCTAGTACGTCTATCAGATATTGTTAAATTGTCCTTAGGAACTTCAACTAACCCCCAATTTATTTTATACAGCATAGTTAATCTAGCTTTTTTCCTTCTTATTTCTAAATTTTCCCATTCCAAAGATTTAATTAAGTTTGAAACTGCACCAGGTGATCTGTCTTTATAATCATTGAAGACAAACCTGGCTGCCTTACGCTGTACCTGCTCAACCTGAGTGATGTGTTGTTTTTTGTACGGATCCCAGACAAGGGAAGAGTATTCGACGACTGGACGGACAAGTGATGTGTACGTAAGGTTAACCTTACGTGTGCAGTTTTTCAGGTTCCTACGAAGAAAACCTAAGGTTTTATTTGCCTTACAAGTAATAGTGTTTATATGTGTTCCCCAATCAAGATCATGGCTTATAGTTACGCCTAAATATTTACTGTCTTTTACTGCTTCTAAAATATGATTGTGCAATATATAATCAAAAGAGGAAGGTTTACTTTTTTTAGAAATATGAATTACATAACACTTCTCAGGATTAAAATTCATTTGCCAGTCCTCTTCCCATTTTACTAAACTAGATAAATCTTTTTGAAGTAATTGTGCATCCGAACTATTATTTACATTTCTATACAATAAACAATCATCTGCAAAAAGTCTTGCATTGCAAGTTACATGTTCGGGTAGGTCATTAATAAAGAGTAAAAATAATGTTGGGCCTAAAACTGTTCCCTGAGGCCCACCAGAGTCAACAGCTAATTTTGAAGATTTAACACCATTTAATAGTACTTGCTGTTGCCTGTCAGCTAAAAAGTCATTTATCCAATTTAAATTTTGATTTCTAATACCACAAAATTCTAATTTCTGGGCTAATCTTTGATGGGGGACTTTATCAAAAGCTTTGGAGAAATCTAAAAGTATGACATCTATTTGGTTACCATATCCTAATGATTTTGCAAGATCTTGTATGCTGATGATAAGTTGGGTTTCACAAGACCTTTTACTTCTAAACCCATGTTGACTATCATTTAATATATTATTAATTGTAAGATATTTCCTTATGTTGCTTGTTAAAATGTGTTCTAGAATTTTGCAACATATTGCAGTTAATGAAACTGGTCTATAATTAATAGAGTTATGCTTGTCACCTTTTTTAAATATTGGTACAACATTAGCCTGCTTCCAATCATTTGGGATTTTACCAGTATCAATAGATTTTTGGAAAAAGAATGTCAAAAATGGAGACAATTCTTCTGCAAAATTATGTAAAAAATATGCTGGCAGATTATCAGGGCCAGTGACTTTGTGTGGATTTAAGTGTTTAAGTAACTTTAATAAGCCATTATTACTAATAAATATGTCTGGCATAGTGGGGTGGGGACTAGTACCTTTATTTGGCATAGAGGATGTATCTTCGGTAGTAAAAGCCTTTTTAAATTGTTCATTTAGGATGTTAGCTTGTGTATTCGGCTCACTATATAATAAACCATCCTTTCCTCTTAATGGTGACACTCCAGCTGTTTCTGTTTTTTTACTTTTTATAAATTGCCAGAAAGATTTAGGTTTTTCTTCTAACTGGGGGCTTATTATTTCTTGCATGTACGTGCTCTGGGCTCTTCTTATTTCTCTTTGAGCAGTAGCTTTTAACTTTTTATATTTATCTTTATGTTCTTGTTTACCAGTTTTTTTTTAGCTTTGTTGTAAGCTTTACGTTGTTTTTTACATAAATGGTCTATATCCCTATTTGCCCAAGGGTTGGTGTACTTAGATTTAGTTATTTTGCTTGGTACATTATCATCTATTATTTTATTACTACCTACTTTGAATTTATTCCATAATTGGTCAATATTTAAATTTTCATTAGCCTGAGATATAAGTTCAGATATAAAATGAGATGTTATGTCTTTTATCTTTTTAATATCAACCTTTTTCCATAAATAAATTTTATGTTGTGATTGTTTAGATTGCATCCACTAATACAATATCATGGTCAGATATACCTGGTATAGATTTTATTTTTGTTATCAATGCAGGTTAATTGTGCAGAAAAGGTCAAGGATATTATCTTTCCTAGTTGGAAAATCAACCATTTGTTCAATGATAAGTTGTTCAGCATATCTATAAATGCAGCTCCTTAGTATACATTGAGCCAGATATATTTTGATCCGGCCATTTTATGTCTGGAAGGTTAAAGTCACCACCAAGCCAGAAGGTGGAATTTTTAAATTTTAACTTAAGTTCATTAATTTCAATGATCAATAATGTATCGTTTGTTGTCGTATTCTTGCTTTCTGAAATTGAACAGGACGTACATCAGAATTGGAATGTGAGGAAGCACGATTTCATCAGTTGTTTTTTTTTTTTTTATTTCATATGAAATGAAATCAAGTGATGCTCACACGTTGCACATAACTTTAACTCAAAGAGTCCAATAGTTATCAAAGGTACCAGGATAATAACAACTTATGGACCATTAGTTCTGAGTTTCTTAATAATTCTGAAATATATAAACGACTCGAATTATATCAATTGGGTAAAATCTTACCAAATTTATCAATGTATATGGCATTCAGGATATACGAGGAAACTAATATATTGTACATTTCAATGCACAATAATACATTTTAAAAAAGTACCTTAGTCTAAATAAAGGCAACAGTAGTATACCGCTGTTCAAAACTCATAGATCCATGGACAAAAAAACAAAATCGGGGTAACAAACTAAAACTGAGGGACACGCATTAAATATAAGAGGAGAACGACACAACATTAAAATGTAACACACACAGAAACGGACTAAGCATAAGACAAAATCCTATGAGAATAACAAATATAACATCAAAACCAAATACATGAATTTGGGATAGATAAGTACCGTGACACGTCTTATAGTAATGTGAATTCACACTCAAAAATAAGAGAAAACAAACGACACAACGGAAACACAACGGAAATACAACGTTAACATGTAACACACACAGAACCGAACTATAATATAGCAATGACCATATTCCTGACTTGGTACAGGACATTTTTAAAGGAAAAAATGGTGGGTTGAACCTGGTTTTGTGGCATGCAAAACCTCGCACTTTAATGGCAATGTTAAAATATAACATTAAAATTACAACATAATATTACAGGACTACAATACAAATAAATAGGAGAACGTATTATGCAAAGAATGAATAATAGTTAACAAAAGGCATCAGGTTTAAAATTCAATACGCCAAAAACGCGCCTCGTCCTCACAAAACTTACCAGTGACGCCCAGATGTAAAAGTTCGAAAGTCAAAAAAAGTACAATGTTGTACAGCACTGAGGATCAAAAGTTGAAAAAGGTTGTGCCAAATACGGCTAGGGTTTTCTGCTTGTGATAAGAACATCTTTATTATTTAGAACAATTTATGCTATTGCAAACAGTAAATTTTACAAATGAATATCAAAGATATACATGATAAAACTGAAGTTTTAACTAATTACAGAAAACAAAACCCGAATACATAATACAAAGACCAACACAGAAAATAGACACACTCGACTTAGTCCAGGCCTCAACGCAAAAAGTCATAAAAATGACGTCACATACGAAGTGGTGAAAAGGCTAAAAAATTACGTCACATTTGAATTTCTGAAAAAGCACGATTTCAAAATAGTCGAAATCAGTAATCTAAAATTGTGTGACACACTTTAAATAGTAAACAAATAGAAATTTCTAAAATTATATAAGGAATATTTTCAGTTACAACACAATTCCGTTGATAGTGAGGATTGCATAATTGTTTGTATGTAAAAAGGAAGAAGATATCAATTGGTAAATAGTTAAAAAAAAAAAAAACATCAATCGAAGAGAGATACTCAATAACTTAGCCACATCATATAATAAAATTGATGATACACATGATTTCAGCGGTCTGGTGTAATACAAACGTTACTCTCATTCTCATTTTGTTTAAAACGGTTTTGGGATATTTAATTGTCCTATTCTGTACATTTCTTGTTGTCAGTAAGTTATAGATTTCTCAACTCTTTTTTTTCCTTTTTAGATTAATGTGGATCCATTTATTTGTGTGGAATGAGAAAATTTAGTTTTTTAGTGGATATTTTCTTTTATTGTTTTGCCAATCTTTGCATACAAAGCGTATAAAAACAATTGTAATTCGTTGAACATTTGAACTTGACCTGTATCCACGAAACCCATGAAAAAAAATGGTATCCAACGTATGATAATGAATCCACAGTAATAGTCATGATTTAATAGAAGAAAATGTATCTATCTTCTTATCATTTGAATATTGTCATCTTTCCATAATTTTCTATCATTATTCACTTTAAACCCCTTTATAACCCTAAACAACAAGTATATTTAACAGAATTTACACATCAATATTTACCTGTTGAAAAAATGAGAACTAGCAAGCTCTTCCATATCAACTCCATCATAAATTCTAACAAAACTGTCACTCTGCAACTTATATATCGTCAGCTATCGGTTAAACCAGATTTAATCTATGTATGTACATGAATGAATTCCTTATTCCGTTCCGATATATCATGCATGGTAAACTGATAGATTGGAGTGTAAATTACGCGAGCAATATAACAACAACAAATAATATGTCTGTAAAATAAAGTAGGATTTAGAACTTCTCGTCCAAGCTCCAACAGAGTAAAAACGAATAAAAAAGGAGGGATGTGTCGAAATTGGGTTAACCTGGAAACGTCTTGACGTGTGTTTCGCCAGAATTGGTTAATATTTCATTTCCTTAATAAAATTGAGAATGGAAATAGGGAATGTGTCAAAGAGACAACAACCCGAACATAGAAATAGACAACAACAGAAGGTCACCAATTGGTCTTCAATACAGCGAGAAACTCCCGCACCCGGAAGTCACAAGGAAATTGATCAACATCAAATTATTAATTAAAGTTAAAATAAAGTCTAAAAAATACAGCAAATTGTCAAATGTACGCATTACCGCAGGTGATTTCTTTATTATAAATATCAATAACTGCTTAACACTTATGGTGTGTCTTTATTACACGTTTTATCTACCGTATTTCTAACATTTTCTCAGATTTATTTTATTCTTCTGTGGTTTTCAAAGAGATTATCTATCTCAAATAAATTTAGAGCAACACAGCTTTTGGTGTTTTTTCATTCTTTAACAACATTATTTTGGGTTTCAATACATATTTATAGGGTAACAGTATTAAAAGATCATAGCAAAACTACAAACTTTAAGGTTCATCTCCAGTTTTGATAATTAATCGGATTCTTTCGACTTAGGTATTTTTGATATTTTGCTTATTAATATCAATATCAAGAAATAGTGAAGCCTATTATGTACTCCTTACACAGAAACTGCTCCAACAAAGTTTTGAGGAGGAAAGATTAAAATGAGACTCCGTAAATGTATCGACACCATCACGTATTGGTTGATCCATACGGTTTGTCTTTGTCTAAACTAAGTAAGGACATTTTTACAACAACTTAGATTGTGGTTTACCATTTACGTCGTCTGGTCTTTTAAGTATCGAACATAACCTATTCCCGAATATAAAATTGAGGAAGGAAATGTGTCAAAGCGGCAACAACCCGACCATAGAGCTGACTGTTTTGCTCAATGTGAGAATTAGCGTTGCTATAAGACGTGTCACGGTATTTGTTTATAGAACATTATATATCTAAATACGTTGTTGTATTTGTAGTTCTGATCGGATATTGTTAAATGTCTTATCGTTTGTAGTTGTGATACTATTTTTTTTATTTTCTATTCTGTTGTTTTCACACTTTTTGTTTAGTATGTAATTATTTAATTTGATAGTAGTGATGCAAAAAAGAATCAGACACATACTTTTTCAAAGATAACATTATTATATTGTGCAAATAATTAACCTTCACAGATAAGAACTCAATATTAAAACTGTTACAGTGAAGGATAATGGGGAAAACATAATGAAAAGACAGCTTACGTGATTGAATGCAGTAAATAATTTGACAAAGATTATCATGGAGAAAACAAATCTACGTTTACTTAAAAGTATGCTTACCCTTCCAGAGCACCTAAGATCACCCCCCGAAATGTTGTCTTTAGTTTTCGATGTTGTGTCATGTGTACTATCATTTGTCTGTTTGTCTTTTTTCTTTTTAGCCATGGCATAGTCAGTTTAATTTCGATCTATTAGTATGTATGTCAATCTGATCTCTTTCGCCCCTCTTGTAAGCCTCTTTTAAAACCAGGTTCTGGTGATCATTGAAATGGAAAAAAATCAATGTTTTATGTCAAAATATTTTAGGAGCCATATAGATGTGTTTCTTTACTAGTTTTCTAGTATTTGTAACCTTGTATTATATCATATTCATTTTGTACATTGGGATTATGTAGGCTTGGTTTACTTCTAGTTGTATGTCATATAGTCCGGTTCATCAATATTTATGATTTAAAAAACAACTGAATGTTCTACGATACCGATTCTTCGCTAATGTTTGCTGTTTTGGTCTATACTGAGTTTGTCTGCTAGGGCTGCTCTATGTGTACTATCATTTGTCTGTTTGTCTTTTTTCTTTTTAGCCATGGCATAGTCAGTTTATTTTCGATCTATTAGTATGTATGTCAATCTGATCTCTTTCGCCCCTCTTGTAAGCCTCTTTTAAAACCAGGTTCTGGTGATCATTGAAATGGAAAAACATCAATGTTTTATGTCAAAATATTTTAGGAGCCATATAGATGTGTTTCTTTACTAGTTTTCTAGTATTTGTAACCTTGTATTATATCGTATTCATTTTGTACATTGGGATTATGTAGGCTTGGTTTACTTCTAGTTGTAGGTCATATAGTCCGGTTCATCAATATTTATGATTTAAAAAAACAACTGAATGTTCTACGATACCGATTCTTCGCTAATGTTTGCTGTTTTAATCTATACTGAGTTTATCTGCTAGGGCTGCTCGTCCAGTGTTTTCATAAAACAAAATAATAACTAACTGGCATACAAGTTGGAGGTAAAGGTCTTTTAAAACCAGGTTCTGGTGGTAAATGAAAAGAAATACAATGTTTTATAAAAAAAAAAAGAATCATTCAAATGTGTTCGATACAAATTTTCTCGTAGCCTAGTATTGTATCATATTCATTTTATGAATTGGAATTATGTGGGCTTTATTTTCTTCCAGTTTAAGCCCATAGAGTCCGGTTCATCAACATTTATAATTCTATAAACAACTGAATCTTTAACGATACAACACTAATGTGTCATGTTCTGTCTCTATATGTTTATATAGGATCTTACTTCTGTTGCTTTGTTTCTCCGTATGCTTTGTGTTATCCTCTTGTGCGTCTGTCATTTTATTATATCATTATCTGGTATTGAAATTGTGCTGGAGGAACAATTCATTTGCAATTAGGAAATAGAAACATGATGCATGTCACATTTCACCTAGAGTATGTTATTCTTGATTCCAGCTATAGGCATAATGTTTGTGTCATTTGGTCTCCTGAGGAGAGTTGTCTTAATAGCAATCGTACCACGTCTTGTTTTTAATATGTATATCATTATATTCACCTTACGGATGTCGACAAGATTAAATAGACAGATTTCTACAAGAAATAATTGAAAAACAATAAAACTTGATACACGCAACAACAACACAGTGATCACTGAAATGTTTTGCTGATCGTCATATATACAGAGATTTATCAATAATATGTTCAAACGTAAAAAGTAAAATCATAAAAATACTGAACTTAGAGGAAAATCAATTCGGAAAGTCCATAATCACAAGAACTGTCATATTCCTGACTTGGTACAGGCATTTTCAAATGTAGAAAATTAACTTATTTTTAAACAAAGTGGACCATGAACGTATGAGGGTTATGTTATATAAGAATTACTTTAAATGTGTGTGTTAGTATGAAATTTCTAATATCCGGGTTCCTTTGTTTAATAAAACTGTATTCTAGATTGAAGAAACAAATGGTCATCTTATAAGATAAGGACAAATCATCGAAACGATTTAATCGTACTGCGGTAACAATAACAATTATGTTGCAACAACAAATCAATTGAAAATTCTAGTTGCACTTTTGAAAAAATATTACATATTTTTTGGTTATTAAAGCAGATATATTTTTGCTGTTGAATTTTAACAATTGCTGTTGAGTGAGTAAAAAAAGAACACGATATTAAAGGGGATATTAAATAAAATATAAGTCGAATTCCAAGTTGAACAAACTATATCATGACATATAAAAATAGATAAAGAGACAAAGAAGATTCAATTAAACGCTACAGATAATAGTCAAAATTAATTAAAAAGAACCACACCAATTCAGGTGAAAACTATTTTTAAGCATTTAAGATTGATTCTAAAAATATTTGTTTTAAATGAATTAGGAAAAGCAAAAACGAACAACTATATATTTAGTAACTATATTGATACGAAAGAACCCGATCCCCATCTTCTAGAAATCAATGACTTTATTTTTAACACTAAACTATTCCTTAAAACCTTTGGCGTAACTATAGCAGGATCAACATCAGCAAAGTTAGCAGCCCTCACAAAGTACATTATTTTAAAAGACATTTATTTAAAGTAGAAAGATTCTTAAACGAATGCATATTACGCAGCAAAATTTACACCAAACCAACTGAAACTATTAAATATCTACAAATACACAGCTAACAACTGAAAAGCATTTTTTTTAAAGGATATCTTAGGGTGAAATATTCTGATACTTTTACCAACAAAAGCAGAAAACGGAACTTATAAGGCAGCTCAAAACTTTTGAAATACGTCTTCTCTTATGAGAATAAAACATTCCCAAAGTCAATAAAAATTTTGATCAAACACAAAATAATCGGTTTTTGTGGGGTTTTTTTTTCGTATTTTAATGATGATCCAAACTTTTTATTTGTTACTTTCGGTGAACTCGAACTTTGACATCCGACCTCATATTCATTAGGTTTTGTCCACTTAACGCTTGAAAACGGCATCTAGTTTGTTTAGGCATAGATGCCACATGTCTACGGGTATTATTTTTATAAAGTATATGTAGCCATTGTTCTAGGCCTGTAACCATGGTAACTTAGTAATGTTCCTCCACTGATTAAACAACTGTAGCCAACTTTAATGTAAATATTGATCTCAGAATAGAGACTTATGGAAAGACGTATATTGTACTATTTTTCTTTAGTTTTCTTTTGGGATTAGTTTGACTAAATGTTTTATGTCACGTAAATACTAAAAGAGAACAATGGTAATCCATACTTTAACCAAATTCTACAATTTTGAATTTAAATTACCAATTATCATATGATAATGAAATCAATTCTTCTGTCATTAAGAAACATTATATGTATTTAATTATGAGATTTCATCCACGAGTGACATGCATATACATAAACATTTAATCTATGAGTCATCTATCTTTTAGAGTCAGGAGGTACCAAGGTATGGTACATAACAGAAGATATGAGTACTTGAATTTGTGAATTAGCAAATATTTGAAGCTTGTTATTATGGAAAGATATATACAAATCTTACCGTTGTAACAGCAACAAAGGCTATCCTACTTATTGAAGGTATTTTCAACCATCTTCTTTCATGAAGATTTATATGTCAAGGCTTTTAAATGTATCTACCATACAAGTATTATTTAATTTATATATCATTCAGACATCGTCCCCTCTTGATAACTTCATTCAAATTACCAATATGTATGATTGTCTATGTTGATTTTACCACGGGAGAACATTGTATATGTCTATCAACAAAACGGACGTCACTTGAAGTTAACGACTTTGGATATTTAAACTCATCATAGATACCAGGATTGAAATTAAGTATTTGCACCAGACGTGCGTTTCATCTGTAAACGACTCATCGGTGACGCTCGAATCTAAAAAAAAGTAAAATACGAAGTTGAAGTGCAGTGAGGACCAACCATTTCTAAAAGTTTTGCAAATGCTAAGATATTAATCTATTCCTGAGGTAAAAATGCCTAAGAATTTCAAAAATTCACATTTATAGTTATGATCATATCTATGATAATTCATGTCAAACACAGAAGTGCTGACTACTGGGCTGGTAATAGCATCGGGGAATTAAAACTCCACCAGCAGTGGCATCGACCAAATGGTTGTAAATAAACTCATCATAGATACCAGGGTAATCAACTATATTTTTCTTCCCGAAAACAAATACAGATAATAAATAGAAGTTCTACAAAATGGAGCCCGTTTGTTTTGGATACCTACTAAAAAACATATGTACTGATGTGAATGGGTACATAGAAACATTGTTTATCCAATACATAATCTTGTGAGAAAAGAATAATCAATACAGTCACCAAATAAATAGATACCCTTGATTGATTCGGTTGTATACATTTTCAACTTAAATATTTGTCTAGCTACATCGTGACGCCTATCGTTATAATATATTAATAAAAGAAACTTTTTCAAATAATGTATATAATATAATATGCATAACACTTTAGAATTGTAAGAAAAATAACCTCACCAAGACATGTTAAGTATTCAAATTGTTAAAATTTGTTTATGAAGCGATAACCTATTTCTCTATTTAACATTCAACTATTCCCATCATGTATGTAAAATATACGTCACTTTTCATCGTGGTGATCGAGTAAATTATTATTTTATAATATCGCTCGCCGTACGGCCCAGGGCAATGAACAAAAACTATACCGCATAGCAAGATATAGAGGGGCCCTGACATAACAACGGCATAATTTATGTTCAAAACAACATATGAAAAACAAACATGATATGTAGTAATAAATAAATGAAACAGTAGTATACCGATGTTCATTAGTCATAAATATATTGAGCGAAAACAATCCCGGGTCAAAAATCATAACATTGTAGCATTAAATGAGGAAACCAACGGATCAACAGAAACACTAAAAAGCAACTAAAACAAACACCAACATATATATAAAAAAATATTACATTACTTTCAGTTTGTATGGAACATTAAAAGAAAAATGGCGGGTTGAACTGGTTTTGCGTTTTATGGCTAGCAAAACCTCCCGCTTATGTGGCAATGTTGAAAATATCGTTAAAGTGAAAACATTGCATGGAATGAGTGCGAGCTGTTTTGTGTGGAATATTTCTTTTTATGCTGTCTTTAGTTGTTTTACAGAATAGTTCCCATAAGACCTCCACGCTGGCAATTTCCTTAAATAATAAAGTAATCTTTGCTTGTACATTTTTCAGGCCATTTTCTACATTTTTCTATTTTGCCCTCTTGTAGAGGGGAGTCTCTCTTGGTTTTCATAATTTGTTTTGATCCGGAATCCGGTAAAATAACCACTGCCTATGAAAAAAATGTGTCATTTTCAAAGAAATAAAATTCCATAAAAAAATCTACCTTTACCGTTTCAGGTTCAGACGAGATAATTTGACGATACTGTAAAGCTTGTTTTGATTTCTTTTATATATATGTCATATAAGCTACCTTGGCTTTATCATACACAGCTACTTTTGCGTAGGTACTATTTTGTACCAAAAATCTGTAGTACCGAAAATCTACATTTAATATTCGAGGGCCCTCATGGGGTTTTTGATTATGTGATTACTTGGCCGTTTTTTTAATGATTATTTGATTATTAAGCCAAATATTTCATGATTATTTGATTACCTAGGACTGTATTTTTAGTTTATGATTATTTGATTACTAAAGATAAGCAAATATTTAATGATTATGTGATTATATTGGCAAAAAAATGGTGATTATGTGATTACTAGGACCCCCCCCCCCCCCCCCCCCCCATGAGGGGCCTCATATTCAGTACTATTTTGTTACTTTAAAATTATTGTAATATTTAGGTACCTGTCTTTTACAGTACTTAATTAATTTTGTACTTGAAAATTTAAGTACTACATATTTTTGGTAGCAACGTGATATTTTCAGCATTTTGAAAGCATGTCTATTTCAAATCTCTTAAAATTATGATTTTCAAACATGTAATATTGGGATTGCTTTTGGAATTATTTCTGTACTAAAATTTTAAGTCAGTACAAATCAAGTACTGTAAAATACAGGTACGTAAATAGTACAATAATTTTAAGGTAAAGAAATAGTACTAAATATTAAAAGTAAATTTCCAGTACTACAGATTTTAAGTACAGAAATAGTACCTATGCAAAAGTAGCAGTGTAAATCTAAGACGAGGTACGAGTTAACAGAAATTGGTACGACTTCATTGGTGCCGAGACGGAAAAGGTACGAAGTTTACATCGATTCATCAATCAGCTACGTCGGCAATATTGCAATGTTGGATTTTGCTATTTTTGCCGTGACATTTGTTGGAGGACTTATAGCAGTTGTTATTTATCTCTATCCAGTAAGATTTAAATATATTTGATAGCTTAGGCGTTAAAATTAGGGTCAAGTTAGATCTCCAGATGCGTACACTGAAATGACTAAGAGATCCTACTTTCAATTTGACAAGATGGAACCATTTTATAGAGATCTCAATGTCTTTTTTGGTGGATTAATGTCCCAAAAGATTGTGCAATTAACAATTTAAAAAAATTATTGAGAAAAGGTGAAAAAAGTGGCAATATATTATAGCGCAAAGTTGCTGTTGCAAAGGCCTTGATAATTTAACTACATATTAATCTAGAGAAATTATTTTGAGGTCTATTTCATTTTTATTTTTCTGTCACAGCTTCCTACAACATCTAAAATCATGAAGATAAAATTAACCTTCACATTGCGAAAAACCAAAGAATCTACCTTACCCCCAAGGAAAAAATTTGCAAATTTTGTACCACACACCCTTTTTTCCCTATCACTTCATTTCCTCCTTTCACAGGAAAACAATTCTGAAAATGACATTTATTTTTATACATCAATATTTAACATGAATTTTTAGGCAATTTAAAAAAAAATACGACCTAATTAACTTTTAATCAATCAATAACTCCTCACTCTTGACTACTATACCCGTCTATCCTTGACAGCTTTCACTCTTCACTTTCATGACCATTCTTTCTCCCTGGTCACAACCTCAGGAATCACCATTAATATTTGGTCATTGGCAATTTCCAAATGATCAAATGCATTATCCTAGAAGCATGCAGCTGTGGAACTATAGCTCACAGGTCCTTAAGTAATTTTTTGACTATTCATGTGCTATTTGTGGACTGTAGACGCAAAAAGTAGAAAAATTACATAAGGACCTATGAGCTAAGGTTCAACAGCTAAGAAGCATGACATGATATTTTCTAGCTTGTGACAAAATATTTGATCTGTATTACCAACCCAATTGGAGGTCTTTATAGAAACACATACGGTACTTTTTGTTAGCTCACTGGGGCCCAAAATGCCCAATGTGAGCTTATGCCATCACTTGGCGTTCGTCATCTGTCGTCGTCTTAAACTTTTTAAAAAATCTTCTCCTCTGAAACTACTGGGCCAAATACCTTCAAACATTAAGTAAATGTTCCTAATGGGTATCTAGTTTATAAATTGTATCCAAAGTTTTGATCCATCGACAAACATGGTCACCATGGCTAAAAATAGAACATAGGGGTCAAATGCAGTTTTTGGCTTATATCTCAAAAACTAAAGCTTTTAGATCAAATGTGCCACGGGGTTACTTTGTTCAATTGGTCAAAATCTATCAGCCCAGCTATCTATTTTCAGATGAATCGAACAACCCATTGTTGGGGTTGCTGCCACTAAATTGGTAGTGTTAAGGAAATTTTACAACTTTTTGTTATTATCTTCAATATTATTTTAGATAGATATAAACTGTAAACAGCAATAATGTTCTGCAAAGTAAGATCTACAAAAAAGTTAACAAAACCATTATTGTTAATTGACCCCTTAAGGTAGATGGGGTGTCTAAATTATAATCCATAGAATTTCTTAATAATTTGCCAAAATGTAGTTTATATCCTGCTTGTTTAAGAACATTAATAAAATGAATGGGTCACCGGACTTATATTCACACTACAGGTTGTGCAAAATTGTCAAATTTTGTATAGATTTTGCATGGAAAACCCAATTTTCGGTCATAAAACGAAAACTACACCATAGAATTTTGAGATAAAATATGAGAAGATAGCTCAAATATTATTCTTTCAGATATGAAGAAGAAAAAAATGGGTTCACCGGACTCGTTTTATTGCTACATAATAAAATGGGTAAATTCCTAACACATTCTATTGTAAAAGTAACACTATCTGAATTATCTGCCCTTGCATTTGAGTTGTCTCCCCTTATTTGGCAAAGTTGGAAAAAAATAAATCAAACAAAAGTATTTGTTTTTTGGTAAAACACAACCATAAATATGATAAAACATGGCATTTTCTATATCATAATGAAAAATCTTACACAAGAATTACCTACTATTATCAAAATTTGCACATTTTATCAAAAATCTAGACCTTGTTTTCTGGTATTTCAAAATCCAAAATGGAGGAAGACACCCTATCTACCTTAAGGAGTTATTGGCATTTAAAGACAATTTAACACAATTTGTTCATAAAGTTTGCTAACATTTAAAAATCTTCTTTGAAACTACTGGGCCAATTACCTTCAAACTTTAAATAAATGTTCCTTAGGGTATCATGTTTATATGGCTTTCAAATTTTGTTCATCTGAGCATAGTTTTGTGTGGACGTAGTGAGCGTCTGGCGTATAAAATATTTTTTAACCTATTACCTTTTGATGGCTATTATTCGTTTGTTTCTCTGTCCTATATTTTCTCCCATTTATTTATTGTAGCCCTGTCATGTAATGTTGTCATTTTAATGTTATAATTAACACTGCCATTAAAGCGGGAGGTTTGGCATGCCACAAAACCAGGTTCAACCCACCATTTTTTCACAAAATACCCTGTACCAAGTCAGGAAAATGGCCATTGTTACATTATAGTTTGTTTCTGTGTGTTTTACATTTCGGTGTTGTGTCGTAGTTCTCTTATGTTTGATACGTCGTTTCCCTCAGTTTTATTAACCTGGATTTGTTTTTTCTCTATCAATTTATGAATTTGAACAGCAGTATACTACTGTTGCCTTTATTTATAACTTGTATCCGAAGTTTTGATCCATTGACAAACATGACTGCCATGGCTAAAAATAGAACATAAGGGTCAAATGCAGTTTTTGGCTTATATCTCAAAAACTAAAGCTTTTAGATCAAATCTGACATGGGGGAAAATTGTTCAATTGGTCAAGATTTATCGGCCCTCTAATTATCAGAAGAATAGAACAACCCATTGTTAGGTTGCTGCCACCGAATTGGTAGTTTTAACAAAATTTTGCAGTTTTTCGTCATATCTTGAATATTATTATAGAAGCTTCCAAAACGGTCATATATTTCGGTCATTTGTATAATGTCCGGTAAAAGTCCGGCATGGCAAAGCATGAAAAGGTCATATATACTTTATAGTTTTCGAGGCTTTTTCGGTCATTTTAACATAATTCACAATCTTTTTGACCCAACCTTTTGCATTTAACATCAACACATTTCCAGTCATAAAAGTGACATGATGATTAATTACTATCAAAACAACCCCTACTTCAATACTTTGAGTTTCTAATTTTAATCAAGGCTAATTAGTAGTTGAACAGCTGAAATCTACCTGTTCAGGTGATAGGTGAACTATTTCCAGTACCAGATAAATTGATCGGTCTAATCACAATTATTTTCTTACATTTCAGCGGTTTGTATCTAATTGATTTAGTCCAAAAGATTAAAATTATAAGAAATTAGTTTATCAACATGATTTGATGAAAAATTAAAAAAGGTTTTAAATGAAAAAAAGTCAGAACTACGTTGTATGAACCTGAGACTACTATAATGTGTTATAGTAGTCTCAGTATGAACTAGAACACGTGTGTGCATGTGCACAGGTTGGAAATTTAATTTTGCATCCTTCATTTCTTCAAAAATGCTAAAATTATCATTGATACCTGTATCTAACGTTCATTTCAATTATTTTGTTGAAGAAATAAAATGGAAAGAGCTTCTTCACTCAGTCATGCTTTGTAAACGTACAAGGATTTTACGTATCCGTTTATGGTCCATGTTTTACCATTGTCAAGTCAATATCCGGTTAGAAAAATGTGATTTTAAAAACAAAAGTAAAGTTTTTGACAATGTCATTTTGCACAAATAAAGAGTCTAAGGCAGATATGAGCACGCTGATGTGCCCACTTTGAATGATGCATTGCCAATTTAACAGTTTTCATCCGAACATCAAATTCATATCAAAGTAAAGTTTAAAATCGTTTTATATTAATGTAATGTCAATCATTGGAATAGCCATCTGATTACCATAATTGCCTTTTGTGTCTTAAGGGATTAAAATTGGGATCAGATATAAAATGTCCGGCTGGCTCAAATATTTTTTGGAAGCCTTGTTATAGATAGATATAAACTGTAAGCAGCAATAATGTTCAGCAAAGTAAGATCTACAAAAAGTTTATGACAAAAATTGTCAATTGACTGCCTAAGGAGTTATTGCCCTTTAAAAACAATTTTACACAATTTGTTCATCAAGTTTGCTTACATTTAAAAATCTCCTCTGAAATACAGGTGAGCGATTCAGGCTATTGAGAGCCTTGGTTTGCCTTAAATGTGAAAATTTTAAATATAAGTCAATAAATAAAATAAATTTATCCATAATATGTATTCCAAAATACATGTACAAGAATTTAAATTTAGTAGCATTAGATTGAACTGAAAATTTAAATTGACCTAATAAAAAAACCAGTTATCATGGTTATTGCATGGATTTTTGTTTTGAATTTTTCCCAAAACCATGACTACAATGCAATTAAGTTCTCACATCATTTTGCTGAAAAAGAACTTATTTAAAACTTTAAATATTGAAGTATTTAGCATGAAAATATTAATTTAAAATCAACCAGCTGTATATATGGTATAGAGTACATAAAAGCAAACACCAATCTTCTTGAAAGCACAGTGGATTTATAGTAAAAAAACATTTACCCAGATGGTTAGCCTAAAATTAAGAAAGCCACATATCTGCTATTATATATTATTTTTTTTATTTCAGATACATGTATTGAAAAAGTCAGTTGTTACAAACGTTGTAATCATGAATGTTTGTTTTATATAAAAAGTATATTATGTTCAAAGGAGCTTTCAAAACCTTCTTGGAATATAGCATTTTAAAAGAAATGTGTATACCGGTACATGTAATGTAATGTAATAAATAGTATACATGTATGTATAAATATGCTTTCTTTTGAGATCAAATTAGATTGGCTGCCTTATGATAATGTTTACGATTTTACCTTTAACACTACTGGTGTAACAGATCAATATCCTTTTGTGTTTTAATTTAACCATACATCTTGGAAATTGCTTTTATTTCAGGGATCATCAAAGCCAAGTTCAATCCCTGGTCCAGATCCCACTACTAAAGAGTAAGTATAAGGCCAAAATAAAAGTATGTGTGTTTACTGTACCCCTACCTACCCTAATTTGTATCCCATATATATCCTAAAGTTTTTTTGGCCATTTTTAATGAAGCACTGTCAAAGTCACAATGTTGCTCCCATAGACTCAATGTAAAATAATTACAAAAAAAATTAAAATCCCTACCTACATTTTGTACCTACCTGGGTTTTTTTTCTTCAGCATGTGAAAGTAAACACACATACTTTTTTGTTTGGCCTAAATATCTAGAAACTATCCGCTATCCTACATTGTACATGCAATCCAACTTTCAAAACATTATAAACAAAAAAATTCTAAATGCTACCACAAATAAAAGTAAAATACTTAAACTGATAAATATTGGAGTCATGACATTAGACATTCTAGATACTTTTGATACCTTTAGACTGATTTTGATATACATGTACATAATATTTTAATCAAGTATTATTTTTTTGCATCTTTAGAGATGGTAATTTAGCAGACATTAGCAGGGCTGGGAGTCTCCATGAGTACCTATTGGATATTCACAAGCAGTATGGACCTATTGCATCATTTTGGATGGGACAGCAGTTTGTGGCAAGTATTGCCTCAGCTGATCTTTTTAAAGAACACCAAAATGTATTTGACAGACCTCGTAAGTCATTTACTCTCATAGTTTTATGGGTTACTGTATACAATATTAAAATCTTTAAGTTGTTTTTATCAAAGGTAAAAAATAGAAGTTGAACAATGGTGGCCATGTTAGCAGAAACTAAAATAATTTATAGTCAATTTAGGTTTCTTATTTCTCTCTTTAGTTCTTATTCAGGTCTTTAACAAATCATTCCTTTTCTTCTGTGGACTTCCTATCATTATGTTGGGTTTTTTTTTGTTGTGAAAGTTTCTCAGATAACCTGAAAACATCTCATTGTGCCGAATATTAATGTTACAAATTTTACTTGAATTTTCCACCACAATCTGTTAAGGCAATCAGTCATGTGCCTAAACATTAAGGTAAACAGATATTTAATTGACCGATATAAGATTGAATTTAACATATATCTTGAGAAATTGATATACTGGATATAAAGATTTGATTCCAACTGTTTGAAGAAAACAAGGCTGAACATGCAAAATGAAATGCATTTAGTAAAAGATAGAAATTCTGTCTGGTGTAGCTTTCCTGCAGGAAGGTATAAACAAAACAAAAAATAGGATGTAACAGATCTTGGACCAATTTGAACCCCTGATTAAAAGTATACAGTTTCATCGTAAAAGAGCTTACCTTTATTTAAACAATTAAATTGAATTTTAAATGATATTTTATAGCTGAGTTATTCAAGCTGTTTGAAATTCTGATTGGACCAAAAAGTATACAGTATGCAAATAAGCAAGATGGCAGGACAAGAAGAAAGAATTATGATGTGGCATTGACTCATGATGCTATCAAAAAGTACTACGAAACGTTTCAAATTGTAAGTAAAGTTCATTTTAAGTGGCATGAAAAAGTTACTTATTTTCATTTTATCTAAATGCATGTTATATAGATATAGAAATAAAGAGATTGCCATTGAGACCACTATCCATCAAAGTTCAAATGAAGTGGGTATAAACAATTATAGACAACCATATGGCTTTTAACAATGAGAAAAACCCATACCAAAAGTCGGCTATAAAAGGCACAGACATGAAAAATATGAAATAATTCAATTGAGAAAACTAAAGGCCTAATTTATAACTAAATAATTTACCAAAATAAATATGACAGACATTCACCAACGACAATCACTGAACTACAGGCTCCTGACTTGGGACAGGTATACTGGTATATAAAGAATATTGTGGCAGGGTTAAACATGTTTATGAGTGCTCAACCCTTCCCTAACCTGGGACAGTGGTGTAATAGTACAACATAAGAACAAACTATAAATATCAGCTCTATTTTTGATAGAGGTGCTTGTTATTTTGACATAAGGGTGTAATTGTAATAAATGATACAAGCTTCATGGATACCAAATCCACATTAGTGAAGTCTTGATTTATGATAGTCCATTTTGACCTTCCTCCAGTCATTGATGTTTCACTGCTATACTATATAATACTATATAATTCTGTTGTTTGTGTTAATAAGATCTATACTATATAATTCTGTTGTTTGTGTTAACAAGATTTATACTATATAATTCTGTTGTTTGTGTTAACAAGATCTATACTATATAATTCTGTTGTTTGTGTTAACAAGATCTATACTATATAATTCTGTTGTTTGTGTTAACAAGATCTATACTATATAATTCTGTTGTTTGTTAATAAGATCTATACTATATAATTCTGTTGTTTGTGTTAATAAGATCTATACTATATAATTCTGTTGTTTGTGTTAATAAGATCTATACTATATAATTCTGTTGTTTGTGTTAATAAGATCTATACTATAATTCTGTTGTTTGTGTTAATAAGATCTATACTATATAATTCTGTTGTTTGTGTTAATAAGATCTATACTATATAATTCTGTTGTTTGTGTTAACAAGATCTATACTATATAATTCTGTTGTTTGTGTTAACAAGATCTATACTATATAATTCTGTTGTTTGTGTTAACAAGATCTATACTATATAATTCTGTTGTTTGTTAATAAGATCTATACTATATAATTCTGTTGTTTGTGTTAATAAGATCTATACTATATAATTCTGTTGTTTGTGTTAATAAGATCTATACTATATAATTCTGTTGTTTGTGTTAATAAGATCTATACTATATAATTCTGTTGTTTGTTAATAAGATCTATACTATATAATTCTGTTGTTTGTGTTAATAAGATCTATACTATATAATTCTATTGTTTGTGTTAACAAGATCTATACTATATAATTCTGTTGTTTGTTAATAAGATCTATACTATATAATTCTGTTGTTTGTGTTAATAAGATCTATACTATATAATTCTGTTGTTTGTGTTAACAAGATCTATACTATATAATTCTGTTGTTTGTGTTAATAAGATCTATACTATATAATTCTGTTGTTTGTGTTAACAAGATCTATACTATATGATTCTGTTGTTTGTGTTAATAAGATCTATACTATATAATTCTGTTGTTTGTGTTCACAAGATCTATACTATATAATTCTGTTGTTTGTGTTAACAAGATCTATACTATATAATTCTGTTGTTTGTTAATAAGATCTATACTATATAATTCTGTTGTTTGTGTTAATAAGATCTATACTATATAATTCTGTTGTTTGTGTTCACAAGATCTATACTATATAATTCTGTTGTTTGTGTTAACAAGATCTATACTATATAATTCTGTTGTTTGTTAATAAGATCTATACTATATAATTCTGTTGTTTGTGTTAACAAGATCTATACTATATAATTCTGTTGTTTGTTAATAAGATCTATACTATATAATTCTGTTGTTTGTGTTAATAAGATCTATACTATATAATTCTGTTGTTTGTGTTAACAAGATCTATACTATATAATTCTGTTGTTTGTGTTAATAAGATCTATACTATATAATTCTGTTGTTTGTGTTAATAAGATCTATACTATATAATTCTGTTGTTTGTGTTAACAAGATCTATACTATATAATTCTGTTGTTTGTGTTAACAAGATCTATACTATATAATTCTGTTGTTTGTGTTAACAAGATCTATACTATATAATTCTGTTGTTTGTGTTAATAAGATCTATACTATATAATTCTGTTGTTTGTGTTAATAAGATCTATACTATATAATTCTGTTGTTTGTTAATAAGATCCTTCTTTTTATTAATAGATAGCCAATGACCTATCCAAGAAATTCTCATCGCTTGTGAAGGAAGAACACATAGCGCTCAGTCAGTACATGAGTGCATATGCACTTAAAGTTGTGTTGTTGACTTTAATGGGTGACACCTTCAAGGATGATAAAGAAGTTTTAGAATTCAGAAGATTGTATGATATTGTAAGTATAGGAATAGGAATTGAATGATATTGCCCTTAACCATGGTGACTTAAGAAAACACCATCTTAAATCTCTAGATAAACACTGTCTCACAATTTGAAAGATAATTAATTCATGCTATACAGATAAAATTGTATCCGTCAATTATTAAGCAAAAACATTGTGAAAAAGTTCATTTTCACATATATATAAAAAAAAAAAAACATCAACCAATGAATATCTTTTTCAAAGTTTAGCAATGGTCAACATAGGTCTGTAAACATAGTGAAGATCCAGTCAACTGCTAAATGAATGGTTTTTTTTTTAGAATACTAAAAATACAAAAAGATGAATTTCTAAAGGTGATATTTTGATGTTGATAGTTGGTGAAATCCCTACTTACTTTATAAGTCCAATTTAAAGTCTCTTTTACATTTTGTGAATTAGGAGGATAAAAGAAATATAATTAAAAAAAAGTTGGAACTTTTTCATTATATACCCATAACTGTATCTGAATTTAAACTTCGTTTGGCAGATAAAAGTAACACATCAGTGACATCCTTTTAAATGAAGGTCTTGTTTAATTTCAGACTTGGGCTGAAACAGAAAAACAATTAACAGATGTGCCAGAACCAGATAGTCAACGCATGAAAACATTTAAGGATGGTAAAAATTTACTTATGATATTTCCTTATGTTGATAACAAATAGTAATGTTTGTATTACATATATCATATTATATATAGAGAGATTAATACATGGCCTTTTCCATATCAGCCTGGGTATCATCCCGAGACCCCCATATCAGCCCGAGATGGAGTCGAGATATGGGTTATCAGGCCCGGTGGGAAATTATGGCTTGTGTACTTCCGCTCATTACACATATGCAAAGGCTATCATTTTCATACGACCGCAAAAATTTTAATTTTTTGGTCGTATATTGCTATCACGTTGGCGTCGTCGTCGTCGTCGTCGTCCGAATACTTTTAGTTTTCGCACTCTAACTTTAGTAAAAGTGAATAGAAATCAATGAAATTTTAACACAAGGTTTATGACCACAAAAGGAAGGTTGGGATTGATTTTGGGAGTTTTGGTCCCAACATTTTAGGAATTAGGGGCCAAAAAGGGCCCAAATAAGCATTTTCTTGGTTTTCTCACTATAACTTTAGTTTAAGTGAATAGAAATCTATGAAATTTTGACACTAGGGTTATGACCACAAAAGGACAGTTGGGATTGATTTTGGGAGTTTTGGTTCCAACAGTTTAGGAATTAAGGGCCAAAAAAGGGCCCAAATAAGCATTATTCTTGGTTTTCGCACAATAACTTTAGTATAAGTAAATAGAAATCTATGAAATTTAAACACAAGGTTTATGACCATAAAAGGAAGGTTGGATTTGATTTTGGGAGTTTTGGTCCCAACAGTTTAGGAATAAGGGGCCCAAAGGGTCCAAAATTGAACTTTGTGTGATTTCATCAAAAATTGAATAGTTGGGGTTCTTTGATATGCCAAATCTAACTATGTATGTAGATTCTTAATTTTTGGTCCCGTTTTCAAATTGGTCTACATTAAGGTCCAAAGGGTCCAAAATTAAAATTGAATCCTTGGGGTTCTTTGATATGCTGAATTTAAAAATGTACTTAGATTTTTAATTATTGGCCTAGTTTTCAAGTTGGTCCAAATGGGGGTCCAAAATTAAACTTTGTTTGATTTCATCAAAAATTGAATAAATGGGTTCTTTGATATGCCAAATCTAACTGTGTATGTAGATTCTTAATTTTTGGTCCAGTTTTCAAATTGGTCTACATTAAGGTCCAAAGGGTCCAAACTAAGTTTGATTTTAACAAAAATTAAATTATTGGGCTTATTTGATATGCTTTATCTAAACATGTACTTTGATTTTTGATTATGGGCCCAGTTTTCAAGTTGGTCCAAATCAGGATTCCATATCAAGTATTGTGCAATAGCAAGAAATTTTCAATTGCACAGTATTGCACAATAGCAAGAAATATCTAATTGCACAATATTGTGCAATAGCAATTAATTTTCAATTGGAGTTATCTTTCTTTGTATAGAATAGTAGTTGATAATATATGTTGGAAATTTGCCAGACATGACTATGATGTCATTTTCTATTTTTATTTGCCAATAACTTTATGTAAATAACTTCATTGGAAATTTGCCAATATAAAATGTTGCTGATGAAGCTTTTTTTCCTTATCTTATCTAAAATGTTTTTAGATAATGTATGTTGGACATTTGCCAGACATGACTATAATGTCATTTTCTATTTTTATTTGCCAATAACTTTATGTTAATAACTTCATTGGAAATTTGCCAATATAAAATGTTGCTGATGAAGTTTTTTTTTCCTTATCTTATCTAAAATATTTTTAGCTTAAAAGTTGTGTCCATACTTGTTCTCATTTCAGATTTCATAAATAAAAAGAAAATTTCTTAAAACATTTTTTTGACAGGATTAATATTCAACAGCATAGTGAATTGCTCAAAGGCAAAAAAAAATTTAAGTTCATTAGACCACATTCATTCTGTGTCAGAAACCTATGCTGTGTCAACTATTTAATTTTAGATTTAAATAAGTTTGAAGAAGAAATCTTTAATTGATTTGTAAAATCTTGACATTTGTTTTGTGTAAAAAACCCATATAATGTCAAAAATTTGATCACAATCCAAATTCAGAGCTGTATCACGCTTAAATGTTTTGTCCATACCTGCCCCAACTGTTCAGGGATCGACCTCTGTGGTCGTATAAAGCTGCGCCCTGCGGAGCACCTGGTTATTTATCATATACTTAGCATTGATATGATAGCTTTTGCATATGTGTAATGAGCGGAAGTACACAAGCCATAATTTCCCACCCGGGCTGATAACCCTTATCAGGGGCGTCTCGTGCAAAAACCCACAACAGTGCTTCTCGTGCAAGTTACTTCCGGTGTTTCTGGTATCGATTGTTTACTTTTCCATTGTGATGTCAGATAATTTTTATGACGCCGTCAAAATTTACGGGATTTTTTGTCCCCAGTTTAGTACTTGCTAACAAATGCCATTGACAATTAAGAATCATTTTATTGTACAACAAACATGGAGTAACAATGATCATAAAACTCTTCCAAATTCTCAATGTTTCAAAATGCCTCTATAGGAAATGTTACCATACATATATATTGAGGGGGTCTCATTGGGGGGGGGTTCTGATCCCGGGTCCTGCTTACTTTTTTGTCAGATTCCCGTATCCCGCTTACGCTATGTACGTAAGCAACTTTCATTTTTTTTTGTAATTTCTTGTGTCCCGCTAGACTTCAGTTCCCGTTTTCACGACAATAATTCGACTTTCACGTTTCACGCTTATAAACAATCGGCAATCCCCCGTCACGGTTAGACCCTAATGAGACCCACTATGGAGGTAGTGATGCTGTTGTTGGACAATTATAGTATATTTGATTCATAATTTAACTTCTTCATACAGTTTTTGACTGTTTTAGTTATTGCATTTGTTTCGTTGCCTTACATAAAACTATTGTCGGAAGTATATGATGAAGCTCCGTCTCGGGCTGATATGGGGGTCTCAGGATGATACCCAGGCTGATATGGAAAAGGCCATGTATTAATCTCTATATAATCAATTGATCAAAACAAATGAAAGTAAAATCTATAAGTAACAAAATGGTCTTTGCATCAAAATCAGTCTGCAGTTTACTAAGTTTAAATATAGTTTATATGACTGAAATTATTGGCAAATCTCATATACCGGTCATCTAGATTTGTTTATTTTTTTTGGTTGACTAAGGGAAACATTGATTTACATTGATATAAGTTTTTATGGTTTTGCTAAGTCTATATACAAGCTTATAAGAAAATTAATACTTTTCTAAGCATTTAAATTTGCAGATTAAAACAAAAATTGGTACAGCGATTTCTTAACATTTTCCAAATATACTTTTTAAAAACTGTTTTGTAAATTGATCTTCACTAGTTAAGGGTTACATTCAGTGTATTCCTCTTCGTTCTTGGCAGATTGAGTTAGAATTTGTAATCCACAGGGTAATGATTTCCAGTGGTTTCAGTTCACATTCTCTCTTTACATTTTATAAAAAAAAATATTTGATTTTAAAATGATGTGGAAAATTTTGTCCTTCATATAAAATTCCTTGTTTATTGGTAGCAAAAGACAAGATGTATAAAATAATAAAAAGAACATTGGATCACAGGAAGAAAAATCCCGCCAAGAAGGGAGAATTACTTATGATTGACATCCTTATAGAAAATTGCAAGGATGAAGATACTTTACTCTCGGAAACTTTTACTTTTATTATTGGTGGATTTCATACTACAGGAAGTCGTAAGTCATAATTGTATGTGTATATTGTAATGGATTGAATATCAATACCAATGTCTACAATAAGATGATTTATTTGATATATATCTTGAGATTTAGCAGAGTTGATATTGTCGTAAGTTATAATAATCACATGCATGGCTTCTATGGTCACATAATCAATTATCTGTAAACCTGTCACTTTTCAATCATTTAGGTCATACTCAGGGAATATGCATTTTTAACTTTTACCTTGGGCACTGCATGTAAATTTAGGTGGGCATTGCTCTCTGGGCAGTTAACTTTCATAATGAGTGTAAGAACAAAGATTTGTGCACCAACATGTTTTTTCTTATTCTCATTGGCTAGACTGTGTCTTACAAAAGTGATGCCCTTAGTCTTAATTCTTGTGGCACTTTCATCTATTCTTAGTGTCTAACGATTGCTACATTTGCTGAAAGTAGAAATAGCAATTAAAACACAGTTTTAAATGTTAAATCTCTTAAAGTTATCTGTTTTATAGGTTCATAAGGACTTTTTTATAACATATCTAGAACTAATTGTAAATACCACATGGGGATTAGCTTGGCAAAAGGAGACCTAGTATTGTACAATCCCCAACCAACCTTGTCTTCTTCGAGCCTTTACCCGAGTTTCATAATGGCTGTTTGTGCGTGATATGTGGATGTTGCCAAATTGGAAAATTATCTAGTGAAGGTATCGCTATAGTCAAGATATCTTGAAACGATTCTGTATTGTAAATATGATAAGAAATCTGCCTTCTGACTTGAACTGCAAAGGAAATTTATACTACAAAGTCATGACTGCTTTACTTTATTTGAAAAAATTGATATATAATCAATGCATTGATTTATATGCCTTTTTTTAGAATTTCTTTTTTATGATTTTGTTTACAGTACTGACCTGGTGTTTTTACTTCCTGGCCACACATCAAGATATTCAAGATAAAGTTTACAAAGAGATTAAGAGTGTCCTCGGAAATGACGATGTTGATCATACAAATATCAATGATTTAGTGTAAGTTTTCGAGTATCATTGCTTTCTTAGTATAGATATTGTAAAATATCAACAGGACCACACAACACAGATTATGTTTCTTTTCTACACCTATATCATCCTGCTCTGTCGCTCGGTAATTCTCGTATCACGTCTTTGAGACGAGAACAGGCATTATGAGCGAAAATGTCTGATGAGAAGTTATCAGTGGTGTCACAATGTATGAGTAGACGTTATCAGGCTTGCTTTCGTCAAGTGTAAAACTGTCTTGGAGAAGGTGAGAAGTACAGTAATAGAATGATAATGGGGTTTTCTTCCTATAGATATTGTAAAATATCAACCGCTCAACACATTGTTAAGCTTTTTAGCTCGTTTGCTGCCCTCACTCGCCAAAAGAGTTCACATTATGGCTTCCTGCTGATATTTTACGATATCAATGTGTAGAAAAGTGGATAATCTATAGGTATCAGTTCATAAGTTCTCAGCTGGTATCGATGATTAAACTTATGTTCTCTTGTCACAATAATTTACTGTGAGTGCTCTAGTATTTTAGTGTATTCCTGGCCCAGTGTCAATAAAATATTATAAATTTTTGTATTGGTAATTTCAGGTTTGCAAGGGAATGTTTATCCCATACCACTTTTAATTTAAATTGATGTAATGGTATCTGAAATAGTTCAATGTTATATATGCAAAAGATTTTGTTATTATGAATAGGTATTTACGACAAGTTATAGATGAGACCCTAAGATGTGCAGTCATTGCCCCATGGGCAGCAAGATTCCAGGATTTTGACTCTGAATTAGGAGGACACAAAATACCTAAAAATGTGAGTTGTTGATTTAATACCAATTATAAAAGTATTGGGGCGTATAATATTATTATTATTACATTAACCAGAAGTTGAAAGAATATGCGTAAATTGCAACATTATGAATATAAGGAGAAGTGGTGTGATTGCAAAAGAGACAACTATCCACCATAGTTTAAATGAGATGGATTAAATCAATTATAGGAAACCATTAGACATTCAACAATGAGAAAACCCCACAGTGTCAGCTATAAAAGTTGGAACTACTGCCTATTCTGAGCCTTGCTGAATATACATGACTGAAATTTTGAACTAAAATGTGTTTTTGATGCTTGAAATTATGATATTTTCTCTGTTGGATATCAATGATATTAACTACAATCCTCTTGAATAGTACGCCATTAAAACTGAACTAATCTGAGAATAATGTATATTTGAATGACCTAATGGAATCTTTGGACAACTTTTACTTTTGATTTTTTTACTTTTGAATTCATGTCCTTGTAATTTGTGATTTTGAACTGTAATAATCTTAATGTCTGTTGACATTAATACTGTAAATTTGTACATTATACATATTAAAATGCCCTTTATTAAAACATTATGATAGTGAAGATGTCAATAAAAATCTCTTACTTTTATATAAACAACAAGAGATCTGCTTTTCTCTATGTAGAATTATTTTTCTTATCAAAACCTCAATTTTCTGTTAATGTTTTTCTATTAATTTAATTGTAACCTGGTGTAGGCTGTAATATTGTAACTTTCATTCATTCATAAATATCTATACAGTTCAGAGTTCACGCACGTGTTGTGTTGAAGGACATACCAGATAAGGTCGCGTCTTATTGCTTTATGTATTTGTGTTGATTACTTAGCTCGAGCATTATATTAAAGTATGTTAATCAGTACACATGGCTTGTCTCTTAGTTAATATATATAGGCTACAAACGTTACATTGGCCACGAGGATAAAAACAAAAGTTGGAAATGTTAAAAATGTATTTCAATGGATTTAATAATTAGTGACACTGATAATCAAACCATGGCTGCATCTTTACCAATTTTTCCGAGTTTTCCGGTACATGAGAATAATGCTGAAATAAGGTGGCGTAAATGGATAAGTAGACTTGAAAATTTATTCATCGGTTTAAACATAAAGGACAGCAAAAGACAAAGAGCACTCTTGTTGCATTACGCTGGAGAAGATGTCAACGAAGTCTTTGATACCCTTGACAATACAGGAGAAGACTTTGCTGCCGCTAAACACAAGTTAACCGCTTACTTTGCTCCGAAAAAGAATACGGAATATGAAATCTACAAATTTAGACAAGCCAAACAAACATCTGATGAAACTATCGACAGTTTTCACACGAGACTACGTCAGCTAGCTGTAAACTGTGAATTTACGGAAACATCTAAAGAAGTAAAATCGCAAATTATCCAAGGTTGTCATTCAACTAGACTAAGACGAAAGGCTCTTCGGGAAGACACGACCCTTGAAGGATTAATTTCATCAGCTAGAGCGTTAGAACTTTCCGAAAAACAGGCAACGGAAATTGAACAATCAGACAAACAATCCGCAAATGCTGTGAGAAAAGGAGTTGGAAAACGTCGAAACGGACCACGATTTCTACAGACACAAACTGACCAAACCGTAAAGAAGAAGAAGAATACTTGCAGAAACTGTGGAGGTGATTTTCCACATGCAAACAAGTGTCCGGCATTTGGAAAAAGTTGCAACTCATGTAAAAAGTTGAATCATTTCGCTTCTGTATGTAGATCCAAACGTATGGATGGAACTAGCACTTTTAAAAGAAAAGTAAACAAAGTTGACAATTACGAACATGATGATGATCGTGATAGCAGTTCTGACGATGGTTACGTTTTTGGATTACGAGAAAATACTGTGAATAAAGTACAGAAAGGACAACCGAAAATAAACGTAAAAATCAATAATTCTAATGTGGATATTTTAATTGACACAGGATCAAGTATTAATGTTATTGATGAAAGCACATTCGAGAACATCAAGTGTAAACCCAAACTTTTTCACGCTGACACTAAAGTCTTCGCATATGGTTCAGATAAAAACTTGAAATTAATGGGAAAATTTCACGCTACAATAGAGACTGACCATAAAATAACAACCGCACCGGTGTATGTGATGAAAGGAAGATACGGGAATTTATTGTGCTACGAGACATCTGTTGACTTAAGCATAGTGCCAGTCATTTCTTCAGTAGCAGATAAACATGAAATATTATGCAATAAATATAGCGATGTGTTCAATGGAATTGAAAAATTAAAAGATGAAAAAGTGAAAATTCATATTGATGGAAGTGTAAAACCAGTAATACAACCACATAGGCGTATTCCGTTTCACATTCGCAAACAAGTAAAAGCAGAACTCGAGAAACTCGAAAAACAGGATATAATAGAAAAGGTGGATGGACCAACACCTTGGGTGTCCCCGATAGTTGTGGCCCCTAAACCGAAAAACAAGAACGAAATTCGACTATGCGTGGATATGAGGGAACCGAACAAGGCTATTTTGCGTTCACGTCATATTACACCAACACTTGATGACATGATCTTGGATTTAAACGGATCTAAAGTATTCTCAAAAATGGACCTTCGAAGTGGATATCATCAATTGGAGTTAAACGAAGAATCCCGGAACATCACAACCTTCACGACACACGTAGGATTATGTAGATACAAACGACTCAGTTTTGGTGTTTCTTCAGCCGCAGAGTTATTTCAAAACACACTGAGTAATGCACTGGAAGGATTAGATGGAGTCCGAAATATATCCGACGATATAATCGTATTTGGAAGGAACCAGGACGAACATGATAAACGATTGGAAAAACTATTTTCACGTCTTAAAAAGAAGAACTTAACATTAAATAAGGCAAAATGTGAATTTAATAAGAACAAACTTGAATTCTATGGTCATATTTTTAGTGCAGATGGCATATCAGCCGATCCAAGAAAAATAAGCGCTATCAGGAACACGACAATACCGAAAGACGTAGGTGAAATTCGTAGTTTCTTAGCAATGACTAATTATGTTGGACGTTTTATTCCAAATTACTCAACTATAACTGAACCGCTCCGCAGATTAACAAAGCAGGATTCCAAGTGGGAATGGACATCTGAACAACAGGAATCATTTTACAAGCTAAAGAATGAACTTGTTGCTGACCGTGTGATGTCATACTTTGACCCTAACAAAGAAACAATGTTGATAGTAGATGCAAGTCCCGTTGGATTAGCTGGATTATTAACACAAAATGGGAAAATAATCGCATATGCAAGCCGATCATTGACGGACGTTGAAACACGCTATTCCTAAACAGTAAAGGAAGCATTAGCAATTGTATGGGCAATTGAACATTTTCACCTTTATTTGTACGGACAATCATTTACATTGGTATCCGATCACCAACCGCTTGAAACTATATTCAACAGTCCAAAGGCAAAAACACCAGCACGCATTGAACGATGGAGATTAAGATTACAGGGATACAATTTCAAAGTACAGTACAAACCAGGAAAGGTGAACGCAGCTGATTATTTATCAAGACATCCGACCCCGAATACATCTATTGCATGTAAACATTCTCAATTAGCTGAAGAATATGTCCGATACTTAACTGACAACGCTGTTCCGAAGGCAATGACCCTTAATGAAATAGCTGACAGTACACAAAAAGATAAAGATCTACAAACTGTTATTACTGCATTAAAATCAAACAGGTGGGACAAGTATGAGAGTAATACGCTAGATACATTTTCAAGATTACGATACGAATTAACAGTCGTTCCCGTTAATGATATGGAGATCATACTTCACGATAATAGAATTGTCATTCCGAAAGATCTACAGATGCGTGTAATTGACCTTGCACATGAAGGGCACCAGGGCATAGTACGTACAAAACAGTTGTTACGTGAAAAGGTATACTTCCCTGGAATAGACAAACTTGTAGAACAAACGTGTAAATCATGTATACCATGTTTAGCGTCAACCCCGAAAAATGTTTTCGAACCGTTACAAATGTCTGAGATACCGAATAATGTATGGGAGAACCTCAGCATGGACTTTTGTGGACCATTTCCGAATGGGTATTACGTTATGGTTATAATTGATGAATACTCAAGGTATCCTGTAATAGAAACCTTAACCAGTTTAACCGCAAAATCCGTCATACCGCTATTAGACAAAACTTTCTCAATTTTTGGAATACCGAAAGAACTGAAAACAGACAACGGACCGCCGTTTAATTCAGGAGAGTTCCGAAATTTTGCAGATAACATGGGTTTTAAGCACCGCAAAATAACTCCGTTATGGCCTCGCGCTAACGCGGAAAGTGAAAGATTCATGAGAACTATAGGGAAAGCAATTCGTGCAGCTCAAACGGAACATCGTAGTTGGAAGCAAGAAATACACACATTTCTTCGCAATTATAGAGCAACACCGCACTCAACAACTAACGTGTCCCCGGCAGAACTTTTATTTGGAAGGAAAATTAATACCAAAATGCCGAACATTTCAACAAATGACCAAGCCGACAGTGAAGTTCGAAAAGAAGACCACAAGAACAAAAGTAAAATGAAATTATACTTCGAGAAAAAACATTCAGTAAAAGTACCTGATTTTACAGTAGGAGATACCGTACTAGTTAAACAGGAAAAGAAAGATAAACTATCTACCCCGTACAATCCTCAACCATTAACAATCAAGAATAAAAAGGGTAGTATGATTACGGCAACGAACGAAGAACAAAAAGATATAACTCGAAATTTGTTCACACTTCAAAAAGGTTGGGAAATCTAAGCTAATGACTGATGAGGAAATAGAAGAAATCATTGATGATGACATTATACCAAACACACCATTGAGAAGATCATCACGAGAAAAACAAACACCGAAACATCTCGATGATTATGTGCGTTAAAGAGCTGTGTTTAATACAGGCATAATAATCCTGTGCTCTTTCTGATGTATCAGTTAGGTTTGATGTTGATTTATATGTTTGTGAATTTATGATACAAAGCAATTTTGTGGAATTTACTATTCACACTCGTAATGATAGCCTTATCAGATTGATCAGACGATCCACTAATTATATTGACATTACAGTACGCGTACCAGATAAAATACATTTATCACAGACTATAAAGTTCTAATTTTCTATTGATACAATTTTATGCATCTTATCACTTAATTTGTTTACACAGACAGTTAAAGATTTTATGACTACACAGACAGTAATATAATTAATTAAAGTAGAAGTTTAATCTGAGAAAAGAAGAGATGTAATATTGTAACTTTCATTCATTCATAAATATCTATACAGTTCAGAGTTCACGCACGTGTTGTGTTGAAGGACATACCAGATAAGGTCGCGTCTTATTGCTTTATGTATTTGTGTTGATTACTTAGCTCGAGCATTATATTAAAGTATGTTAATCAGTACACATGGCTTGTCTCTTAGTTAATATATATAGGCTACAAACGTTACATAGGCTAAGAACAGTTCACATTTTTTTTAAGTTGGAATTGTGTTATTAGTTGACATTTGTATCTTTTTTTTATAAAAATTAAACTGGTAAGATTATGTATGAATATCTGTTATCAACCTGTTCATTTGATTTTGTTAAAAATTAAGAAATGGCAACTTTCATATGTATCTTTTATTATGATTACAAGTCTACAAGAATCTTGTCTCTGTCACTATAAAATTATTTCAGAAAGAATATTTTGAAAAGTAAAAGTGCAGGATGCCAGTGGGTTTCATCAGGTTAGGTAAAAAAATCAAAGTTCCTTTTTGAATTCACAGAAAGTCAAATACATTCAATGATACAAGTTGTTGAACTGATTTGAAAATAATCAACTTTATTATTCATTGTTATTTAGAAATGATAGTTTGTTTTCAGACTCCTGTAATTCATGCTCTTGGTGTGACACAGCAGGATGAAGCTGTATGGCCAGTACCCAACAGGTATATGTAAAGTATAATGAAGACTGTAAAATTGAAAGTAAATGAAAATGTGTTTTTTAATGTTGATTAATGTTGCTGGTTAAAAAAAGGCAAACTTCATGTACATATATATTCAATGTTTAAATTAATGCAATACATTTTACAAATAAGATGTCAATACTATATTATTGATGACCCTTCTGAAACCAAATATATGTTATTCAAACTTCTCCAGCTTGACAATTATATAATTGGGGAATATAGTTGTTAATTTCAGTGGGTACAATTTTTTTGATGAATCTCTTCTTGATATTAAAATAATTCTGACAAGTTTCAAGCTTGTTTATATTTAAGCAAATCTAGACATCCTCTACCATGAAAGAAGAAAATTGATGATGAATCTCTTCAACTGGTGATTAAAAATACTGATTGATGATTAAAATCTTATATCTTTTTGTAGATTTGATCCTGATAGATTTAGTGAAGAGAACAGTAAGAAGAGACCAAGTTTAGCTTTCCAACCTTTTGGATTTGCTGGGAAAAGGATTTGTCCTGGATATAGATTTGCCTATGCTGAAGCTACTGTCTGCTTTGTGTCCTTACTAAGAAAGTTCAAGTTCAATATGGTGGAGGGTCAAGTAATTACTCCTGTGCATGGTCTTGTAACACATCCTAGTGAAGAAGTGTGGATAACCATTGACAAAAGATAAAATAAATTCTAGAAAAACTTCCAGCATGTAGTTTAGGATTATTATTCTAAATATTATTGTTCAATCAAGCTTTTGCATAGTTTCCATATCGACTGTGGGAAAATTTGCCAAACAAGGCTTTTTGCTGTTAGAATATATTTGGCAAGGGTAGAATAGGAAATAAATTTGCCACAAGTTTTTATACCACCTAATAGTTGAAATATTTGTTGCATGGGCCAAATAGGTTTTTGTTATTTTTTATTTTGAGCACTTTATAGCAACTTATTTATGAAATGAAAAAGAAACAGGAAAAATTAGATTTTCAATATCATAATTCCATCTCTCTATATACATATTTAGTGGTTTGAAAATTTATAAGTTATCAGAAATATTTAATTTAATTACATTTAGTTATTGAATTGTAATACATTTTTCAAGTTGAATTGTTATGTGTGAGATCCAAAGGTAAGGTGTCTATGTTTCAACAGATTTATTTCTGATCTGGCTGAGAGATAGATAAAAATGCAGTTCTAACACAAGTTAAATTCCATTTCAAGCAGGATTGTTACTGTGACAAAGTTCTATATTTGTGATCATTTGTGACAGTTGATCTGATCATGCTCACATCAACAAAACTTGAAAAAAGATGACTTTATATTAAGATTGAAAACCATTTGTTATATCAAAATCTAAGATGGTTCATTTAGTTTTTTCATTGGGTTATTTTGGTTATTTTAAGTCGAGTTACACTGTATTTATTTGCAATATAGTCATTATATGTTTTAAAACAAAAGTCTTGAACTGGCTGTGAAATAACAAGGCATTAGCAATTTATTTTTTTGTTATGTTTAAACAAAGCTAACAATATTCTCTACTACTCGTTCATTTTGATATTCTAAACCTAAAAGTTTTAAAAATCACGAGCATTTAGCCTTTAGAAAATCTGATATACATTGCACATATTATGTAGACATATGGTTGTGTCAATTGGCAAAATATTCAGCTAAAAATATATACACATATACATTATGGAAATAATTGCTTTTATAAACATTACATGAGATGCTGCATACAAATCTCCACAAATGCATTTTGCAAGTCAGAATTGAAGGAAAAAAATATATGTATACAAATGTTAACACAATTAGTGATTGCATTATTGTGCAATAAAATATAAGTAGATCACACATTTCTTGCATTTCTTTGCCAAACATGTCAAAACAAGAATAAACATAGAGAATGTTACTTTATACAGATAGTAATAACAATAAAGTGTAGAATTCAGGTTCTTGATATTGAAGACTTGATCATTGTTATAGTCCACCAGACACCAAGTTTTGACTCATACTGATCAATATGTCAACAACTGAAAAATATTCATAATTATTCAAGTACTTCTTAATTCCCTACATTATTAAAGATAGTTAGTGGGAAAAAAATAAAATGCATAACAAAATTACAGAGCTCCTTGGCAATTTCAAATTAGGGAAGTCCATAAAAAGTTAAAAGTGATCAATCAACAGAACAAGTGCACTATCCCTGACTTGGTACAGGCATTCTCCAAAGATGGTGGTTCACTCACTCTATCTAAGTATTGAATTTACTGACTGCATTATATATATATATATATATATATATATATATATATATATATATATATATATATATATATATATATATATATATATATATATACAACTCGTCTAAACATCAACCCAACAATGTTAGATCTGTAAATTTGCTTTCGCAAATTTTTGGTTCTTCCCTCGCCGGGATTCGAACCCATACTACTGTGATATCGTGACACCAAATCGCCTGCACTGCAGCCGTCCCGCTAGACCACACGACCACCTGGGCTCTCAAAAAAAAGAGCTTTCGGTGGGCATGTCTTACCTTTCCACGTCAATTTTAATCTAGCGGCGTACTACAGTACATGATATATAAGGCATGAAGATGTTATTGTTACAGATAACCTAAATTATCTATAGTAAAGGATCCTACAAATTAATGTAAGATACAGTCACAGAAAATAATTATATTCATAAGTACGTCTGAGTCAGTGACAACCCTACAACAGATGTATCCATCGGATCGCCATCAATGATGGTGATACATGGCTGTGTACATAATGTATATACAACTCGTAATATATATATAATGCAGTCAGTAAATTATATTGCATTAGGTCACTACCACACTGTGGGCCTTATTTAAATCATAATAAACACTGAACTATACCAGCTATTTTGGGACAGGTAAAAGAATTCTAGTAGAAACTGGATATATTACCTAGTATGTATATACTCACATATTTGGAATTGAAAAAGTGAAGGTTTAAGAATTTTTTGACTCACCATACAAAAACCTTTATGATCCTTTGTTTAGCCAACCTGACCAAAGTCCATGTTGGCCATTGAAACAGCTCGATGTGTGTAATCTGTCGTTGTTATCCTTCCATTAACAAACCGTTTGGGTCTTATTTACAACCACTGAACAATATGGATCCAAACTTAGCAGATATATTCCCAAGTGTTTTTACTCTAATAATGCTTCATTTACAAACATTATTGCCCTAATCTGTTCTAGTTTCTAATAAGCTGGACTTGGCAAATAATTTGTAGCAATAAGGGATATAAGGTTTCTATTTTATTTTAAAAAATGAACGAAGTAAAATTTAAAAAAATGCAACCATGTAAACGGTCTTGAGACGATGCTTACTAAACTGTGTTACTTTTAAACCAGGTTTAAACCATCATTCTCTACATAAGGATATCCCAAGTCAGAATATTAGAGATGTCTTTACTATTCGTTTGATGTTTTTGAGCTTCTGATTTTGTCATCTGTTTAGAAACTTTCTATATTGTCAACGGAATTCAGTATTCATGTTATTCTACTTTTTTTTAGACCCAAGTTCAATGTGGCTCAAATGATCCATAGAGTGGTAAAAGTAAGATTGATTTTAATTTCTAAAATGTATTCCTTAAGAACAAATGAACATACTGATATTTAAAATGATTTTCTGTTTTTTCAAAATCCCTAATCATTATAAGTGCAGTTACTGCTGTTGCTGCGTTTGTCCACCTGAAAAGTTCTTTGAGGCTCCTAAAAGGGGATCACATTGATATACACTTCAAATATCTTCCTTAAAAACAGTGATATTTTTAAAAGCAAAACTGTACATACTTCTTTCACGGTCATTAAACAGTGGTTAAAATTAATCAAATTTGATATTTTGATTCTTTATCTAGTTTATCCTCTGTTACGAAATGAATGTGAGGGTGTCAGATGCTCGATTGTAGAAGTAGACAATTTATTTCATTTACAGATATTTTTTGGTCTTTTATTTCTGTCCGGCATTTATCAGCTGTCCTTGACTTCTTTTTTTATGAAATAATGCCTTAGCCTCAATAATTTTGGTTTAAAAAAAAAATGATCAAAACAAGGAAAGATTTTTATCTGGGATAATTTTGAACTATGAAAAAAAAGAAATGAAAAAAAAAATGAAATCATTTACTGAAGCAAAGATATGTAGGTATTATAAATAATTTAAGGATTGTCAAATAAAGAGTGTTCTCATGATACAACTCATCATTTATACAAGTTCTAGACCAAATATCAAATGTTTTCTTAAAACTAAAGCTGATGAATGTGTGGCAACATATTCCATGCTCAATGGGTATTATATCATTTTTTTTTGAAAAATGACGCTTTCAGCGGCATGTTTCTATACTAGTGAACTGAACTTCCATTACATTTCTCTGCCTACCGCGCTTGGTTCGTATTTACTTTCCATTACATTTCTCCGTCTACCGCTCTTGGTTTCGTATTTACTATTTTACATTTAAACTGGAATTTGCTTTTATTATGATTTTTGTGTAGTAATCAACAAGGAACCAGTTTACATACCTCCGGTCCTTCTTATTACCAAAAAGATCGAAGTGTACCAACCAATGTTGTTAAGATACTCATAAATCTATTTTTATAACGTTATTGATTATGTGAAGTAAAACTAAAACATTGTGAAAACATAAAAAATCTATAATTATTCGGCGAAAACTTGATAGTCTTTTCTTTTTACAAACCACTGCCTTTTTTATAAGAAAATGTAATGTGTCCGTGTTGGTCCACTTTATATCGGTTATAAGACAGATCGAAGTACCGGAAATCCGACTCAATCTTTGTTTACAAAGTTACAACATTAGAGTCTGTAACAGACTGTATCTGTATGACATGTGCATAAATTGCCGATATCGATGCTGGCTTTAATAGCTTGAATCAGCCCCTCAACTTATCTGTACATAAACACTAACTTTGGCTTGAACTTCTTCTTCTTCTCTGGATCTTTACACCCTTTATAGGGTAACCATACGTAATTGTATGTCGAACAGTTCCACCACCAAAAAAATAATTGAAAGATAAATTAACAATCGTAACCCAACAACATTATATACACTATATACATTTTTTTTTTTAAGTCTTTATGTGTTTTTATAAAGGAGGTTTACAGGTTTTATTTTGACTTTTACATGGGAAGTTTACAGTTTTTAGGACTTTTAACATGCAATTAAAGGAAAAATTATGATTTTTACTTTTAGCAGTTATTTTTCATATAATTTTTTTTTTTTTGTTTACTGATCAATATTTAATATGATAACATTTACAGTTTAGGTATTCACTTTTTCACTTTTTATTCACTTTTTAGATAATTTACAAATTGAAAAAAGACAAGATTTTGGTCTTTGACCTTTAGGAATTCGCCTTTATATCTTTAAAGATAATTTGACATTAATTTATTCACTGTGTATTATGAGAACAATTAGAAAGATGATGTTTTTACAACTATTTACAGTTAATTCACAGAATATTTATGAACTGAAACTCTTTATGTGTTTTTATAAAGGAGGTTTACAGGTTTTATTTTGACTTTTACATAGGAAGTTTACAGTTTAAGTCTTTTAACATACAATTAAAGGAAAAATTATGATTTTTACTTTTTAGCAGTTATTTTTCATATATTTTTATTTTTGGTTTACTGATCAATATTTAATATAATATTTACAGATTAGGTCACATATTCACTTTTTAGATAATTCATTTTTTAGATAATTTACAAAATGAGAAAAGACAAGATTTTGGTCTTTGATCTTTAGGAATTCGCCTTTATATCTTTAAAGATAATTTGACATTAATTTATTCACTGTGTATTATGAGAACAATTAGAAAGATGATGTTTTTACAACTATTTACAGTTAATTCACAGAACATTTATGAACTTAAACTCTTAAGATTTAATGAGAATGATTATACTGTTAATAATAGTATTAAGTAGACTAAATTTTCAAAATGTTTTGTTTAAATTTTACATTGCTGTCCTCCCATCCTTGCCCCCACTCTTAGGCAGCCTTTTTCTTTGCTTGGTCTTTCATCACCAGTTGATATCGTGCGTTGTGTATGAGAAACACTAGTCTTCTTGATTGGAATTCTATTTGAGATATCAGGTCAGATGTGATTCTGTATATCTTTTGTATTTTTGTAATGTCCATTAATACTTGAATTGTCATTTCACATGTGAGATCTTCTACTCGCACATTCCCGTTTGTGGTTAGTAGGTACTTAATTGTTTGTAATATTGGATCTCGCAGGTAATTCCACGCTTCACATTCTATAAGCAAATGTTCTAATGTCTCTTCTTTACACTCACAGGCTATACAATGATCTTCAGTTCCTTCTTTGTATATCTTATATCTTAGAGGTTGTAGAATATAAGTTCCAGTTAATAGTTTGATCTTGGTAGGTACTCTCTTGCTGTCTCTTGGAGATTGGTGCTTGATTCGCAATATTGGATGTATTTTTCCTGGCATGAATATATCACTGTTAAGGTATCGAAGGCCGGTATAGAGCTTAGCTAGAGATGTTGTTCGTTCAATCCAGTAGGCATTGATACCTTTTTTAGCTTTATTTAACAGTTCATCCTTTTTCATCTGAATATCTAGCCACTCACTTGCATTTCCTAGGTCGTATTTTAGCATGATTGTTTTTACTTGAATAAACCAGCTGTTACTATTCATTGACTTGATGCACAATTGCCTCCTTGCTAGTTGTTTTTCTAAACTTTCGTTGGGTTGGGTACATACATTTATGAATAGGGTCATGACCTTTAAGTGTATTTGCGCTTCTACTGGTAGTATTCCCGTCAAGATGTTAATTGCCGGATCTGGTGTATTAGTTGGTAGTGACATCAGTTGTTTGAGCATTTTCTTTTGAAATTTTTCCAATTTCTCTAGATCCAGAGATTGTGGTGTTAGTAGATCCATTCCATATAATAACACCGGCAAGATGTAGATTTTAAACAGGTGTATTATAGTTTCCATATCCAGTCCATTTTCACCATGGAAGCCACTGCCAAGTAGAGCATAAGCACTTCTTCTTGATTTTTTTATATTCTCCTCAATATTTGCTATGATATTTTGCTTCATAGAGTTCGTTCGGATTATTCCTAAATGCATAGCTGAGTCAACTCTTGGCATAATAGCTTCATTCAATGAATATTCTTCCACTAGCGTTTCTTTCTTTGTTGGCTTAGGTTTGATGTTAATAGCGACGCTTTTTTTTGGCTGTAGTTTATATCCTTCCATGCCAGCAAAGGTGTTTGCCATATTGATTTGTACTTGCATATCGGTTGTCTTTTTGCTCATGAGTGCTACATCATCTGCACATGCGCTAGTATTGCAGAGTATATTTCCAATTCTACATCCTAAATTTGATGTTTCCAGCATGTTAAGTAGAGGATTGATGTAAAGCTTGTATAGATCCGTACTTAGGATCCCTCCCTGGCGTACTCCTTGTAGTACATTAAATAGCTCTGAAGTTTTGCCATTCCATTTAACTGCACTTGTTGCATTTGTGTGCATACTCTGAATGATTGTCCAGTGTTTATCATCAATTCCAGCATGATAGAGTCGCTTCATTAGATGGGAATGTATAACTACATCAAAGGCTGATTTTGCGTCCAGCAGTACAAGTTCATATTCTTGATTGTTGTCTTTGGCTTCACGGTATATTTCTTCGACTGGTAATGCTGCATTTGCCGGTCCTGAGCCTGCTGTAAATCCTCGTTGAGTTACATTTTGTGTTATAAGTACTGCTGGGTTGATCCTTAATTTCACAATTGTTTCTATCACTTTGTTTAGTACCGGTAATACAGTGATTCCTCTGTAATTTGTTGCCATGTTTTTCTCGCCTTTGTTCTTAAACACGGGGGTGAGTAATCCCTCCTTTAGCATGTCTGGCACCTTGCCTTCTTTGAATATTATGTTTATGAGGTTCAGTAGCAACATTTCCAAATTTTTTCCTGCATGCAATATATGTTCGACAGTGATTCCATAGATATCAGCTGATTTTCCTTTATTAATTGATTTGATGGCCTTTTGTAGTTCTTCTAGTGTGGCCGGTGGTATATTCTTATCTTTCACCATCTCTGTGATTAATCCTATTTCATATTCTACTTGCTGGTGATATTGTCTATTCTCTAAGACTGTAGATTCCTCTGGAGTTGCTAGGTTTCTAAAGTGCTGTTTGAAGCCTTCCATAACATTTTGCTCACCAGACATACATATGTCTCCTACGTGCAGATCCATGATAGCATTACCCCTGTTCTTTCTATTGATCTTTACAAGTTGATGGAATAGTTTTGTATCCTTTGTTCTTGTTTCCATTATGCGTTGTTTCTCAGTATCTTTGACTTTAGCATTTTCAATTCGCACCTGTCGCCTAAATTCCTTTTTAGTTCTTAATCTTTGTTGGTATATATTATTTTCAGGGTCCTTTATTTTTCCTTGCTTGACCCACTGCGCATAATATTTACGCATCTCGTCTAGGGCTAACTTTATATCTGGAGACCATACATTCAATTTAGGTTTTGCGTTGTACCTAGGCTTGTTTGCGGCACATGTAGCGGCAGCATCATTTAGAAATCCATGTACCTGCTCTAAGACGGATGTAGCTTGTTCTAATGTTTCTAGCGGCATGTTCAGTATAGAATCTGACTGTTCATTTGTAATGGCTACATATAGGTCAATATCAACTTTATCCCATTTGACAGCTCGGTTTGTACAGTCCTTAGTTAGATTTTTGCAATCAGCATCATTCGAGATTCCATATAATATTTTCATTTTTATAGGATGATGGTCCGACGTGTTGTTCATAACGCTGTTCAGCACTTGCTTGTGTGTTGGCTTGATTTTTCCAAGTTTATGTAGGAAGTAGTCCAATTCTGAGCACTCTTCTCCATTGACCTTTACGAATGTCTTTCCTTCATTGTCGTATTTAAGTCCAGTCTCTTTTACAAATTTTTCCAGATAGTCCTTTCTCTTATTTATTCTATCGATGTTTCCTAAGTCTTCGTTTAGATCTCCTCCAATTATTATGTAATGTGTATCTTGATATTTTAGCACTATTTCATTAAGTTGGTCTATAGTGTCTTTAAATTCCTCATAATGATCTCGACTTCCAGTTGATGGCAAATAAATAGATATTAATATCAGATTGTTATTATCTTTTCCTAAGACTTCCACGCATTGTATACGCTCTCTTCCGTCATCTAATGTTTTAATTATACTATCCAAATTCATTTTCCATATTATAGCTACTCCTCCATAACCTCTTGGCAAATATATCGGTGGGAGTGGATCATACTTATCCACACCTTTAGCGGCATAGTTCACATTTGCATCGATTTCTCCTATCAGATTTAATTGTCCTTCAAATAGCCAATGTTCTTGAATAAGTACAAAGTCATTTTGTCTAATCAGATCCCTAACCGTTGCACTGCATGATTTAATACTTTTACAGTTGAATGATACTATTTGCAGTGTAGTATTTGAGGCTTCTGTTGATTGTGCTACCTGATCTGCCATTGGAGGCTTTGTTGGCCTAAAAAATGCTGTTGGTGATTTGGAATTAACGGGTTGGCAACTAAGACTTGTTGATTGAGATTAGTTGACTCTATGTCAGAAACATCGGTTCTAGCACTATTGTTTCTGCTTTGCTCGTTACGTCTCCGGTCTTGTACCGTAACATGTTTTCTATTATTCGGTTGTATGTACTGAGGCCTGTTGATTGATGTTAATTTTTGCGGCAATGATGGTATAGTGGGTCTTTCCTGTGGGGCAGTATTATGTACGAATGGCATCTGGGTTATGATGATAGGTGTCATTTGTCCTGTATTCTGGTGAGCATTATACATAGGCGGCGGAAAGTTGTACCGAACAGTATCGTTGTTGTTGATAGCATCAGGGCCTAAAACTTGTCCTCTATGGCCTTCATTTACATTATATCCTGATGTCATTATATTGCACCCTGGTTTTAAGCTTGTAGACTCTATTCTTGGCGGGTAATTCATATTTACTTGTGCTACGCCGTTGCAAACTTTGAGAGGGTTCTGGATGACCTCAGGGTTTGTAGGTACGCTCGGGCTTACTGTTGAGGCTATATTCATTGCAGCTCTACCATTTTCTTGATTACTTTCATAGCTTGGGTTATTGACCCTATTTTCATGATGTATGTCTAGTCTTTCATCAGTGATGTTAAGGCTCTCTGCTACTTTCTGTAGCTGATTTTCTACCTGATCCATAACGAGATTTGTTAATTTTTCATGGAAGGCTAGTATTCTGTTGTTAATTTTTCCTTGCATTTGTTCATTTAATGGTGTTGAATGCCCCATACCTTGCGGATTACTGATATTAGTACTAGTGTTCATGTCAAGTCTACGTTTCATTGTATTGACTAATGATTCCAATTCACAATTCTTGGATTCTAGGTACTGGCAACGAGTTTCCAGGAGCACTATTTTAGACTGTTCTTCTTTGAATATTTTTTCTTTCATTTTCAGATGTTCTTCTGCCTTTCGCAATTTAAGTTCTCTCTCACGGATCTCTCTTAGTTTTACAATTGCAACCTCATCTTGCTCAATACGCTCTGATGTTGATTGTTCATGAGTTGGGAATGGATCAAGGTTTGTCCTTTGTGTTGTTTTTTTCCCATTTCTCTGGTTTGTCTTTTTCTCTTGTGCATATTGTTGGTTGTTATTTGCTATTTCATGATTGTTATGCAATTCCTGCCTTTTAGGCCTATTTGTTCTTATAGTAGCCGTCTCCTGGGATTGCTCTGGGTTGTTTTCTTCATTTTCAGGCAATTCACAAGACTTTATAAATGTTTGGCTAGTATCAATCTGTTCATTTTCATCTTGAGTTGGTTCCAGTCTTTCGATTGTGTTGCAGCAGGAGTGGCATGTGAGACTGTTACCACTGATTGTCATGCACTCAGGATGAGCTATATCATTACAAATATCACAGATTTCATATTTATCTTCCATTATGATTGTGTCACATATATTGCATGTTTCAGGACTTTTTTCAGTTGAGTCATCATTACGGCTACTGCTTATTTCTTGGGTGATTGCTGGTACGTCATTGTGATGGTAAGACGTTTTACTGTTTGCACCTTTTTTTACTGGAGACAATACTTTTTCTAATATTTTCAGGTTGACATCTTGGCATATTCGACATGTGTAGTCTTCAAGTTCTTCCTTTTCTAACAATTCGATCTCCTTTGTTGAGAGGCGTTGGCAGTTGTAGTGTACCCAATGTCGGCCTGAGTTACAGAATGTGCTTTTTGTTCTACAATTCTTGGTACATTTGAAACATTGAATGCTGACTTTTTCATCTTTATCTGCATATTTTGGTTGTACTCTTTTTCCTTGTAGAGCTTGTTCAAGTTTGCTTTTCATGATCTCATTTAATTTAGTGATGGTTTTGTTCTTATCTCCATTATTCACATTTTCTATAAGCTTATGTATTTCCTTTATGTCTCTGTCGCCAAAATTTTCAGGATTTTTCCCATTTACCATTAAAGTACAGGTAGTAAGGTACAGGTTGACTGTGTAGGTTTTGCCACATTTTTCTTTCATCTTTATAGTTATTTGCACCGTGGCATTTTTCGAACTGTCAGTTTCTCTTTGGATAGTGGCTTTGCCTATATTGCATGGCAATTCCTCGAAATAAGCAACAGTTGCATGTTTCAGAAGTTCAAATGTTGCTGCATCTGCTTTAATGACTAGTCCTCCATTTGTTTGCTTGTATTCCATGCTTGTGGAGCGCTGAGTTGCTTCTAGCTTTTTTAGCAGTGCTTTATCTACATTAAGGGAATAATTCTTTATGATCTCTCTGTGTATTTTTGCATCCTCTTTCCTTCTTACGACTTGCATTTCAGAATTGCTCGCCATTTTTATATTTGTTGTCTGACTTGGAGAAAAAACCTCTTACTACTGATCAGCAAAAAGGTACGTCGTGGATAATCCCACTATCGACTGCAATTCACTGACCAGCCGTCTTTATTCAGAATATAATATGGGAGAGTCTATACGTACAAAGAGAATGTTTAAGTCAAGATTATTTCCTTTTTGATTGTTGATTTATGGTTCCCAGCTGTTTTGTATTCACTATTTTTATATGGTATTATGTCAGTATAATGGATGGCACTTTTTAACTCTTTAAGCTATGGTTTTGTTATATCCTTGTTTCTTCGGGTTGGAATATATGGGTCCAATGCACTAGATTACGATTGATCAGCAATAAGGTACGTCGTGGATAATCCCACTATCGACTGCAAATTACTAATCAAACGCACTCTGTGTCTACTCGTGGCCTGAAGTTGTTATGGAAACAGCAAGTTAATAATAATATAGTTGGTATTGCTTTAAAGTTCTTGTTGGTATTGGTTTAAAGTATTTGTTGATATTGCTTTGAAGTTCTTGTTGATATTGGTTTTTAGAGTTGTATTCTTTATTTAAATTTAGGTGAAACAGTCGGTTTGCATAAGTTTGCCAATTTTACGCATCCAAACTTGAGCCAGGAGGGGATCTGGATGTACTCCGTCCTTGTATAGAGTAAAGTTGTACTTGTCTGCTAGCCTTTTGTGGCGATTTTTTGAGTTTTTGCTTTGGCAGTGGCTAAGGTCAACGGATAGTGAAGGTGATACAACTCCAAGTTCCTGATTTATAGTCCTAATGTTTTGATTTAGTTGGTAGATGTATCTGCTTAAGGCACTGTCTTGATTAATGAATTGGTTGGTATCAGGATGTTTCTGTTTAATATTCCACTGTTGAATTGAGTATGGAGGAGTTTCAATGAAGGTTAATTTACAGTTGGCATATGGACGTAGAAGTTCTGCAATATTTCGAAAATTTTGAGTGGCGGTTTCGACAGCTTCTTCAGGTTTAGGATGTAGTGTGACGTATCTTGTCTTTGGATCGAATGCTGTCAAATCGCATGTACCCAACCATATATATATATTGATATATTATCCAGGTGGCCAATTTTATGGGCTAAATTTTGCTGTAGCCAGTGAAGTCCTTTAGATGTTGTTCTGGACTTTGCACACCAAAATTTAATGTGGTGGTCAATGCCTGGTTTGATTTGCTTTTCAAGGTAGTTGCCTTTACTGTCTGCAAAGAGTACAGGTGTTAGTTTCTTCTTTCCAGTTATTGGAGTGGTTGGCTGACGTAAGTATTTATTGAGTTTTGTTGTTGACATACCAGTTATCTTCACTTCTGGGGAAGGGGAAGGGGAGGGGGGACAGCGTTCTCTGCCAGACTTTACTCAAATTTAAATTTTAATTGAAATTACTAGAGAATAATTAGTTATACAGTATTTAGTTATATTTTTACAATAAAATTTAAGAAACAATATAGGGGAAAAGAGTTTGCCCTTAAGTAAAAATGTTACCTTGACAGATATTAACCCGGTAGTTCTACCGGCCCGTAACAATGGATATCCGAAAAATCGGTTATTTACACAAATTTATGGTAATTTATGGAAATATTTATATCATAAGATGTATTTCAATTAATTTATATGTTTTTAAATAATGTGTGTTGTCACAATTGCTTTGTTTCTACTTATATCACAAAATTTTCTTCTCAGTTTCAAGATGTCGTCTTCTTGCTTCGACCTCGTTTTTGTGACCTCGTTTTGTTCGTCCTTGTCTGGAGATCTTGTTGTAGTTCCAGTTTGGCAAGCATTTTGGAGACTTATCCATCCTCTTTTGACTTGTAATCTCTGGTGATAAATATTGCCGCTTGACATGTTTATTTTTGGGTAAACGGACAGAAAGTCACAGGACATAAAGTCACAAATTTGATAGGACAAAAAGTCACAAATATTTTTTTGACAATGGTTTCAATATATTTTGAAATATTTTGTTTTTATTACATTTCTTTATTTTTAAGTTGAGGAAATTGCTCATAAACCTTGATAAATGAAAATGTATTAAATTTTAATCATGCAAAGGATATATTTATTGGCAAAATGAAGCCATTTAAGTGCCAAGCCACTTTGACATTTTGTTTTTATAACAATTAGTTGATCATTATTGATATCTATTGAATAAATTTTAATTACAAAGTTGCTTCATATATAAAACTTCTAGAAAAATACCCAAAAAATATTTTCAAAATAAATGTTTTCTTGTTAAAGAAAAATAATCTCAAAACTGAATTGTGACTTTTTGTCCTGTGACTTTTTGTCTGTGACTTTTTGTCCGTGACTATTTGTCCTGTGACTTTCTGTCCTACATTCTTATTTTTGTTACCGGGTAGGGGTCGCAAACGATGGCTCCATATTAAATTATGAGATCAATTCCTAAAGGTCTAGTTCATTATCCAATCTGACACAAATTTCAATAACTGGAATGCCACCCAAGTTGAATATATGGTGACCCACTATAACAGCATAATTACTTGGGATTGTGTTTAATACCATGATGGTTCAATGGCATAAACTTAAATGGAGACAAAATTTAACATGAAAGATTGTGGATTAGTGTAAAATAAAAAAAAAATAGCTTACTATAATATATGGTTAAAGAATGAATATCAAATTATATGGGTCATGGGCAGAGTTGTTATAAAATATCAATATGGCAGAGAAGTGGTTTCAAGTTTCATATATAAAGGGACCTGACTGACATGAAATAAAAAAATCAAAGGAGTATCCCTATTCATCTAATCTTCAATGTGAAATAAAACAAGTATAACAATATTGTGTAAATCTACAGAAATAGAATTTACTTCAAGTAACAGAAATAGCTACATTTGTGTATGTCACTAGTAACTTATTTAATGAGTATGTGGGTAATTAGTCCTATAACATATGACCTCAGGAGCATTATTTACTATTTCTATTTACTGTTCTGATAAAAAAAATTACTATCAATGTGTCACACTTCGCATTCAAAAATTAAAAAAAAATGAAAATATCAGTATAAAAACGTTAAAAATTGAATAAGAATGCGAAGTCATATGTTTATAGGACTAGTGGGGTATAAGAGCTTATTACAACAGGCTCTTCATAATCATTTGGTTTGAAAGGATACTAGTAGTCTGTATTCTTGAATTAGAAAAATGTAATTGCAAGAAAAAAAAATACACATTAATTAGAATACTTTAGATCATTCAGGTAGTCTTTATTTAGTACGTACAAAAGAACAGCAAGTAGTCATTGGATATTGTAGATCATATAAATAGTCTTGACCTATTTCTTAGTACAAAAGAACAGCTAGTAATCATTGGATATTGTATATCATTCCAGTATTCTTGACCTATTTATCTGTACAAAAAAAACCAACAGACAGTAGTCATTGGATACTGTAGGTCATTTAGGTAGTCTTGACCTATTTATTTGTACAAAAAAACATGCCAGTAGTATGTGGATATTGTAGATCATTTAGGTAGTCTTGACTCTTGACCTGTTCATTTGTATTAAAAAAAAAACCAGTCAGTTGTCATCTTCACTTCACACACTCATATACGAATATCAATTATATGCTTACGAGACATGTTGCAATGTTCAACTTATTACGGTATGTGAAAATCAAGACTTGCATAAAAAATATCCCAATATTAGAGGCAGTGGCGTCATTTTTCTTCTGAGCTTTCAGCTCTTTGATTAAAACAATGTGACAGATCGACAGATATGAAAATCGCTTTAGCGGTACAACTCATTATATTAGTTTTAATCCATTCATCAATACAGAAGATGAGCAACATGTAATCTAATAGTGATGAAGCTGAAAATTCACACATGTTTTTCAGTGTTTACTGATCATGATTGAATGTTTGTTAAGTTTTTCACTTCATATAACATAATCATTGATCAAAAAAAGTGAGGTCAAGGTCAGACGGAAAAAATAGTACAATTTTATTAGCTAAAAAAAAACTCTTGATGGCGTCCTTAAAACGTACGAAGGGATGAGTTCAACCTCACCCTTTGGAACTATTAGTTTAATAGCTTAATGGTGAGCAGCATCCCTCTATCAAGAAAATCATGATAGGGAATACAAGCCCGAGAATATCGTATCAATTGGGAGATATAATCTGTATGCAGGCGCTGCTGGAGTGTTGCTACATAGAAATGGAAAGTTCACAATTGTGAAATCATCTCTTTGACGTTAAGTTTTGTTTTCAACCGACCTTCGTTGTCAATTTCTAGATGTATGTCAATAAGATATGGGACAGACTTAACTGTATCTGTTGTATCCTTTATATCTTGTTCGATGGGATAGATGCGTTCAACATAGTCACCAAGTTTTGAATTATTTGGCAGGAGTCCCCTAAACTTTTTACAATATCCATGATTCAATGAGAGATGAAAAAGTATACACAAGATCGTATCTTTGTTACTGGGCTATGTCATTTTATTCCCGGCTTATTATATTTCTAGGATTTTGATTGGTTAACGCACGTCGTTACAAAACCCATAGCCCCTGAGTGTATATACAGATGCTTAATCCACTTACGATTTTATCTTATTATGTCAATTATTTGCACTCATTTTAGTAAATGCATCACTATTCTGCCACATTGTCAATGAATGGGACTACTGACCTAGCTATGCAAATGACCCACGTTGACGTCACACCATCTATGATGTAACTTTCTCTGTCTTTAGATTAAAAACGTCTTATATGTGTCTACCTGTAGGGTTCTACCAAAGATAGTACCCTACACCCCATTAAAATATGTCAAAAATTCCAAATTTCAAAAAAAGATATCTAAAAAATGAAAAAAAAACGTTACTTTCACGTTAAACTTTGTAGTCGAATTTCTCTAAATATAGCCAAATTTAGACTAAGACCGGGGATAAATTCGTTATCTATGTTCATATCCGTAGATATGGATATTTTAACACCCTTCAGTACCCTGTACACCCTTCTGTTGTGCCTCATGGTGTACTTGAATATTTCAGGGTGTTAAAATATCCATATCTACGGATATGAACGTAGATAACTTATAATATGTATTTCCCAGGTAATTATGAGTAACTGGTAAACTGTATGTGTTAGGTAGAATCGTATGTTGTATATATATTTATCTATTTGTCTGCATTCTGATAAATTATGTTCGAATTGGTGTTAACTGCTACTTTCAGCACTTTTGCTCTATTTTGTGGCGGTCAGGTTTTAATTGAAGAGAATGCTGGAGAGAACCACCGACCTTTGGTGAGAAAACTGACAATACTAGTCGTACAAGATCGTAGTCGAGTGCACCTTCCACGTCCAGGGTTCGGACTCATAACCTCGCTGGTATTAAGGTTCATCATAAGGAATTGAAAAATATGGCCGTGTTTACACCTCCAAAATTACTATGAGTACAGACAAACTGGTACATCCAGGAAAGTTTAAAGGCATGGCAGGAACTAGATATATAAAAGTTATATGAAGTCTACGTTTCAGAAAATTAAAAACTTACCTGGATTTTGATGTTCATTTTTTTCCAGTCTGCAGAAGATAGCAAAATAAACAAACACCCGAGTTTCATTTGATACGGTCCACTCAGTTACACAGTTTAAACCTGTTAAATAACCCATTGTTTACAGGTGTCTATTGTCCATCTATTGTCCATTTAAATCAATACTACTCACAACATTGAATATATGAGGAGAGCTTCTCAATCGTTTTCACTACTTAGTTAATTTTTGCACCTTCTGCAGAAACGAAAAAAAATGGATAGCAAAATCTAGAAAAGTTTATAATTTTCTGAAACATAAAATGCATTTAAAATTTATATATCTAGTTCCTGCCATCCCTTAAAACTGTTGCAAGTGTATAGGTTAGTCTGTACTCAGAGTAAAATTTGGGGTGTAAATACGGCCATTTTAGCCAAAAGGTTATGATGAACCTTAAGGTTTTATAGCATTTGATCGTCTTTGTATAACATTGCAAGTCTGGTTGTGTTCCCCAAGCTACGTTCAAATGTTTAATGATGTCACAAATGTTTTCTATGTACCCTTGTAACGTTTGCGCCATATATTGTTATTCTTAAGGTCTTCTCGGAACCGTGTTTCTGTCAAAGTAACATATTACCGTAACCATCACCAGTATGCGCATTGCAGTTAGTTAATTCGGTGTCGCATTGTATTTACATCAGCTGCTTTTACATTCTTTTTATTATTCAACTTTTGTCTAAACTGACACCTGCCATTAACGAGTTCGTCTTCGAATTCGTTTTCTCGCGCTAAAGAGAGGATCGGGTGCTCAGAAATATGTTTTTTCTCCCGCTAAAGGGAGGATTGAGCGCTCAGAAATATATTTAATCCTGCCACTTTATGTATGCGCCTGTTATTCAGTGGTTGTAGTTGGTACCTGTGTTATTTGTTTTCGTTTCCGTCTAGATTCTAGCGTCTGCCATTTCAGGATTTGCATGATGTTTTTAGCAGCCCCTGGTTCTCGACTGTATGTTGGTGTCGTAAATCTGACAGTCTCCTTTGGACCATTTTGGGGGAATCAAAGTGATGTTTTCTATATGGATCCCATACCGCAAAGGCATACTCACGATGTGGGCGCACTAGTTATGTATATGCCTGTGCTTTGATGTCTTGTGAACACTTCGATATGTTGCTTCTAAGGAATACATAGTGCTCGGTTAGATTTTGTGATAACTTTCTTGATGTGAGAACACATTCTAGATCATCTGATAACTCGAATCCGAGGTATGAATATGAGTGAGCTATTGATAGTCCCATCATTTTATACTCTTTTATCATTTGATTTTTCTTTCTTGTTACCCTCAGTGTCTAGATTTTTTGTGTTATGAATTTGCTGTTACAAAATTTTAGAAATTATTATAAATTAAGGAAAGTATCTCCCTCGTGCAAAGTTCTGATTCCTTTCACGGATTTGACTATACTTTTTGGACCTTTTGGATTATAGCTCTTCGTCTTTTATATTAGCGTTGGATTTCAAATATTTTGGCCACGAGCATCACTGAAGAGACATGTATTGTCGAAATGCGCATCTGGTGCAGGAAAATTGGTACCATTAATAGTATAACTACCTATGGGTCGATGCCTCTGCTGGTGGACTGTTAGTCCCTGAGGGTATCACCAGCCCAGTAGACAGTACTTCGGTACTAGCATGAAAATATGGATTTTTTGTGTTATGAAAGTTTGGTATTATAACATTTCAGAAATTATTATAAATATAATACAGATATAGTTGTATATAAATACAAATATATTACAGATATAGTTGTAGTTGTTTGCTTTCCTCACTACACTTTATTGTTAGAAACGATTCGTAGGGTTGATTGTGATGAGATTGTTTCTCCAATATCGTTGTATATAAGAAAACAAGGTGGTCCCCCCCAATAATGTACTCTGAAGAACTTCTGATCGTACTTGTTTGTTCCCACTAGCTTTTACATCTAGACATAATCTCTAGTATCGCTAATTGATCGCCATGCCGAAATTTATTGTAAAGTGTTGTATTTTATCCCATAGTGTGTTTGGTTTTTTTTCGGAGAAACAGTGCAACTCGAAATTCGAGATTCTAGTTGGTAGTTCATCTAGACCATTAGCCTTTGTTGTTTGCAGGAAAGTAAGCCGTTTCTCAAACTCTTGTGTTCTGATATGCAACTGATTTTCAATATTTGGCATATTTGTTGGTATCCTCTGTCATGAAGACATTATCATAAAGAATGTTCAGTATGTCTGCAGGTTGTTCTAGAGGGTGATATTTCTATTGTGTCTTTTTTCTTGATCTTATATATTTCCAGAATTTCTTGCTAGGATTTGATTTAGTGTTGTTTTTTTTTTGTCTTCTTGATTTAGGATTTGTCGAACATAGCTGTCGTGTGTATCGTTCATCATCTTCCTTACAAGGTCTCTCATCTCTTTGTTCTTGTTCAACTTTTCCTTGGTATTGTGTTTTTAACAGCATTGTATTTTCGCTGGTTTTGTCGTATCAGTCTTTTGATATGTGTAGATATCCATGGCACATGTTGTTTACTACCTATAGTTTTCTGTGAAATTAATTATTTAGTAGATTGTAGTGTTATCTTTTTCAATATGTCAAGTTTTCTTCTACAGTGTTTCCTTCCATGTTGTTCATTCTGTTTCCAAATTTGTCTGAGATGTTTTCTTTCAGTCCATTCATATCGCCCGTTTTGAATAGTTAAATGGAGAATGGAAAAGGGGAATGTGTCTAAGAGACAACAACCCGACCTAAGAGCAGACAATAGCCGAAGGTGTGCCAGTCCGGGTTTCTTTTTTTTTTTTTTTTTTTTTTTTTTTTTTTTTTGTGTGTGTGTGCTTTTTTGGTTGTTTTTTTTTTTTTTTGGCTTTCAAATTTATATTTGCTATGACTACTTGGTGGTCACTCATTCCAGGATGTACTTCGATTTTACTAAAAATGTCCTGGATTTGTTGTCATCAGTAGAACTACTGTGTTTTGTCCTCTAGTTGCTTCATTGACCATTTGGTTCATGTCGTTGTTGTTTCAGGTTTCAATTAACTTTTCATTCAATGACTTTCCATACGGTGCGTTAGAATTTACAGTGTTTGTTTGCCAGTTGATATGTGGCAGATTAAAATCTCCTCCTAGTATGACATTTGTCAGGTTATGCCTTGTGTCCATGATGCAGTTAATAGATTTTCAAGTTTTTCTATGTCACTTCATGTCTACATATAGTAAATACCTGTGTATAGGGGTTGTCGTCCCTGTGTTAATTTCACACCATACAATTTCACAATCACCCTTAGTCAATATGTCTGTTGTGTTATGGTTGTTGTCAACAACTATGAATACTCATCCTGCTCTTAATTTGCTGTCTTTTCTGTATGGATTCTGGAATTGGTATGGAAATACTGTGTTACGGGCTATTGTTATGTCCACGTGAGATTATGTCCCTTGTATGATGTCTGGTTTGTGTGTTTCAATCAGGGTTTGAAGTTCTACCTTTTTCTTGTCGCTAATAAGGCTTATGTAGTTTACATCTATGATTCTTAGTTGGTTGCAATTATGATTGATCGTATACTGGTGGTTTGTGTTTTAAGCTGGAATTTCATTCACATTCTCAGAGTCTGATACTAAGTAGTGAAAATTCGTATACCTATTTCGGAGGAAGTAACTGATGCTGCTGTTGCTGAAGCCATCCAGAAAATATGCATGCTTCTGTCGGAGAAAGGAACTGCTGCTGCTACGCATGTTTATTTTTAATATGTTTCCGAAGATCATGTGACATAGTTCCCATACACGTTGACATATGTTGCACTGAAATATCTTGGCCGCCAATATCTTAACCTTTTTTGCATGTGTATACAATCTCCTCTTATAGGTTTCTTTTGAAAATTCAGCAAGCAGAACAGGTTGTCATTGTTAGGTCAACATACTTTGAGATTGTTGTCCCGCAAGACAATTTGATTCGGTGCAATTCGTTTCTGGTGACTTTGAGGTAAATTGATTTTCATATACGATGTCCGCGATATCTTCGTTCAAATCTCCTGCCGATTAATGTATCGTCTGAGATTTTTTCCAGGCTTATGTGTCGATCGATGTCACTGTTAGTGGAGTTTTAATTCCTCGAGGATATCACCGGCCCATGCAGTAGTCAGCACTTCTTACTGACATGAATTGTCATTGATATACTAAGGCTTTTCTACCTCATGAATAGATTTGGCAAAACTTTAAGGAATTTTGGTCCTCAATGCCCTTCAAATTCGTACTTTATTTGGCCTTTTTAACTTTTTTGGATTCGAGCGTCATTGATAAGTCTTTTGTAGACGAAACGCGCGTCTGGCGTAAATACACAATTTAATCCTTGTATCTGCTGGTGGTGTTTTAATTCCCCCGAAGGTATCACCAGCTCAGTAGTCAGCATTACTATGCTGATATAAATTGTCATTGATGTAGTCTTATTTATAAATTAACTGTTTACAAAACTTTTGAATTTTTGAAATACTAAGGCTTTTCTACCTCAGGAATAGATTACCTTAGCTATATTTGGCAAAACTTTTAGGAATTTTGGTCCTCAATGCTCTTCAACTTTGTACTTTATTTGGCCTTTTTTACTGTTTTGGATTCGAGCGTCACTGGCGAGTCTTTTGTAGACGAAACGGGCGTCTGGCGTAAATACACAATTTAATCCTGGTATCTATGATGAGTTTATTCACAAAGTCCGAGTAAAATTAAGCAGACTCATCTTATATGTAGCTTTTGTGAAGTTGAATCAATCATAAATATGTCACCGTTATTATTTGCAAAAAGCGAAAGAGAATCCTCGCTCGACACGTAAAGGTAAAATGTATCCACAGTTTAGATACAAGTGTAATTTCAGGCACTCTTATAGACAATAAAATGGTGACCAGTTTTTAGCATTGATTATTTTTTTTCGATCTTTATTTCTATATTGAGATTTTTTTTTCTTTATTACTTTTTTTATTCTGTCATATTTTTTCAATTCCTGCATGTTATATATTTGTTTTTTTTTCGATTTTTGAATATTCGAATTTTTATATTTCATTTTTTTCTAATTTTATTTTTTGAATTTTCACAAGTTTTTAAATTTTTTGAAATATTGATTTTTTTACTTTTATTTTTGAACTTTTTAATTTAAATTTTCTAAATAGGGAGACAAAATTTTGCCTTATTAACGTACTTACAATGCCGACACGTCCCTTGTGTGAATTAGGTATGGCCCGAGTTGTGTTTTTTTCTTTTTTCTTCAGTGTTTGTTATTTGTTATTATTTTTCATGTAAATTTTATTTCGTCACTTTTTTATCTATGTTTTAGACATTGCCCTATCTTTTTACTATTTTTTAAATCATTTTTCAAAATTTGTTTATTGAGTGAGACGTCGACGGCCATAACTACCATATCTAAACGTAACGCGTCCTGTATGAGTCAATGAGCATAAGGGACAGAGTAACTTTGATGTCTTTTTATGTGTGAGTAATACTTTAAATTGTAATCATTACTTATGCTTGACTTCACTTTAAGAGATCCTCTTCCATCCGGTGTCACTCCTTCGCTTAGATGCCTTGTGGGGATAGGTGAAGTCGATGACTCATACGTCACGAGGATGTGGACACCCTATAAGGATAGACGACTTCAGTGACGTCATGGGGTCCCGTCGTCCTCTGCCTCTGTGTCACGGTTTTTAGACATGACTAAAACTTATCACGTTCTAATACTAATGGGTACTAATTGTGCACCCCTGCAGGACAATCTGTTGTTTTGCTAATATGAAGCAGACTTCGTACATTATCTTATCAATGACCAAAAACAAGAACGGCTAACAAATTCCATTTATTTCACGATTTTATATTGACGATATCCAGTCACTCAAATTTCTGTTAACAAACATCCCTGATTTAATAAACTACTAGTAATACATAAATTACACTCATTGACATCCAAAACAAGAGCATATGGAACATATTGGTCATATAAACACCGTAAGACGGTGCCAAAGGAACATAACCGTCCAAAACAGGAAAATTAACAATATGGAAAGAAAAATAAGCGCCATTTTCTAATATTTTTGTGTAGAGTTTCTTGGATTAAACTGAAATATCTAATTCTAGGAATACAGTTATTGCTGTTATTATTTGATTTATTTAAGATAAGTTCCTTTACTGCAATATATTTTCTTAAACAATCTTGATTATTTAAAGAAAAATAAACATCAAGATAACGGGGATTATTATTAAAATTATCAATTAAAGGGTTTAGACGTTCTTTACTGAGTTTGACCATAAACTGTAATCTATAACAGTTATAGAAACAAGTCTGTTCTCAAAGGGGCACAATTTGTGCTCGTACGAATGCATACAACATGTCGATAAACTTTATTGCCGACATGTACATAAAATGTTGTAAAGGAGAAAATATATAATCATCTATTCACACACCCAGTAAGAGTATCAAGGCATCTCATCACACATCCAGTAAGTGTATCGAGCGTAGTTATATACATTTCTCCTTTGCGACAAATGTTTAATAAGCGTTGCAGCAAATACATTTGCAATCTACACCTCTGAAACTACTGGGCCAAATACTTGACCACAATCATTATTGGGGTAATTAGTTTTAAAATGTCTTCTCAGCCAAGATGGCCGACATTGCTAAGATTGGATCATCGGTGGGAAATGCAGATTGTGCCTATTATTTTGAAACAGCTATAAAAAGAGAAAATCTGAATGGAGAACCAAGGTTCAGAATGTTAATCCCTACCAATTGCCTATATATGTCAGACGACATCTTATAGGAGTTATTGTCCTTAAATGGCATATCTTACCTTTGTTATCATTATTGCCTTTTATCATGAAAACTATAATAGATAGGGAGAAACTTTAAAATGCAAAAATGATCACCAAGACAAGCGGTTCTCAAAATAAGTCTGCCGTTTGTCGAAATCTTCAGTCCATTGTTAATTAGACATGTTAGAGTTATTGCTCTCTGGTGAAGATTTTTACCCAATTTTTTATTTTCTATTTTTTCTCGTTCTTGCATTTATGTCTTAAAAATTATAATAGATGGATAGAAATCTAAATTAGCAACAAAAAAAATATCAGAAAGACTACACTCTACAATTAAGCAATTAAGACAAATGAAGGAAATTATTCAACAACTCTTTATTGGAGTATTTTGCTCTAAAATGACGATTATGAAACCTTTGCGTTCTGTATTGTATGATAAAAACTAAAATAGATTTATACTGACACAAAATAGTCGGTAATATTGGGGGTCTCTAATATCTGGGAACAGTATCTAACGTTAATATATATGCTCCTGCTAATAAATATCTACTAAAAAGTAAAATTTTGCCGATAAAACTTATGGAATATTCTTAACTTTCTTTAAATATTATACAATAAGGAACAAAAAGGTCATACAGTTATTTATTTTATATATCCCGTTGAGTAAAAGCCAGAATTGATATTTTCAACGTACTCATACAGATACAGATATGAGACAATACCTGAAAAAGTCTAATTTTTGGCAATAAGAAAAAACAAAACAAAATCTTTAGACCCTGTATTTTAATAGCACAAATCGACGAACACACATTGGGGATCTAGGAACTGTTGTCTGTAATTCAAACAATTGTTTAATAAGGAAATATTGGCAATTTTAAAAATAGTCCCAAAAGAATCCAGTTCTTTCCTGTTACCAAAGTGAATCCATTTTAAAAAGTTTCTAATGGGAATAAGGAATAAGTTTAAGACACTATTTGTGGTTTACTAGTATATCCTGCAATAGTTTATCAAATGTCAATTTATATTGATTTTAGCATTTGCAATACAAAAGGTTTAGAAATATACTTAAAAGTAGTATAGTGGGGGGAGTATGAGCCTTAAACCTCGGACGCGAGACGCGCGCTGCGCGCATGCGCCGACGCTATATTTGGGCCTTAGCGTGGACGCCGTAGTTGACTCTGAAATCTAAGGGTATGACTCACAGGCCGACGCCATATTTGGGCCTTCGCGCGGACGCGAGCGCTTTAGTTGGACCTGAGCGCGGACGCGAACACTATATTTGGGCATTCACGCGGACATCGGGACACCCACTCCATATTTGGACCTGAAATCGGGACGCAAGACGTTATAGTTAGACCTGCGCGCGTACACTAACGCTATATTTGGGCCTCAGCACGGACATCAGAGTTGGACTCGACATGGGGATGCATAATAAAGGATATGACTCACACGAACGTCGTATGTGGGTGCAGAGGCTATAGTTGGGCTTAGGCGCGGGCGCTATACCTAAATATTGGACCAAGCTACCCTCCAAGGTGGACGTTACGTCACACTCTAGAAAGTGGTGTTCGGATAAATCTCTCTCACACTTCCAGATACCAGATCTGGTTCAGGACTTGAGACCTGCTACATATACATGTAGGTGGTTTAAGATTTTTTTATTTTTTTTTCTTTCTTTTGTCGTTTTCTTATTTTCTTATTTTTTTATTTTTTTTTTTTTTTTTGTATCATTTTTTTTGTTTGTATTTAACCAAATAGGGCTACGAGTTTGCTGTCATTTTTAATCAAGTCAGTGGATGAAAAGGTGTTGATAATGTCCTTCATCTCCAGTCCCCGACATCTCAATTTGACGTAATAAATGCAATACAGGCCACAGGTATCTGAATCATCGGGTTGAACTTGATTGCCAACCACACAGTATTCCGGTCCATTCACGATGAGTACATTTCTAAAATAGCGTTGGTACGTTTCCGGGTATCGTCCTAAGGAGTCGAAAAATTCAGGTGGCCCCGATGCGGGAAAATGGAAAGCCACCCAATGACTCCCCTTTTGATCACAGTTGTCCGTATTGACCACAAACGTTCTAGGCCTGTCGCTCACATAGCTAGGCAAGTCTTCTGCACAGCACACGGTCACGGTTAATCCGCTCAAAGCATCCTCTACATCTTTCCCCGTCATCGGGAGAACAATGCCGTTTTTCTTCCCACACCCTTGCTGACTATGGGTTTCCAATCCGCGAAGGTGAGCAAACACTACTCTAAAATCCCGACAGGCGATGAGATCTTCTCGTCTCTCAGCATCGTCCGACGATACGTCTGTTGTCTCGTCGGCCATGTCTTCGTCTGACGAGACCAAACTTTCGTCTTCGGAGAGATGGGTGTCCTCCTTCTTTTCATCATGTGTCTCTCCTTGACCGATCTGCAAGACCTCTTTTCGTAATCTGGAGGCTTCCGGGGATCTAGTTTTTAGGTCAACCAGAAGGTACCCGAAAGGTGTCCTCGTTGCCTCTTCGAAAGAAGTCCCCTCGAGAAGGATACATCTGTCGGCCCAGCGTCATGATGGGTTGACGATCAATGGGGTTATTAAAGAGAACGAGATAATGACAGTTTCGTCTCTGGGTGGGGTCTTTGCCAAAGTATAAATTCTGATTCAAAACGACGACCGATAAATTTCTATGGTGACTCCCTTCCGTAAACAAATCATTTATTCTGGAGTCTTTGGCCGAGGTCGACATGAGATCATCTAATAGGATCATGTTTCGAATGTTGGGATCGAAAAAAATCGTCCCTTTCGAGATCAAAAGGAATTCCACGAATGAATTCAACGCGTGGAAGCACTGTTCGTTGTATTTCCTCGTAAAGAGGTTGCCACCTTTTATACAACCAAACAATTCTTTCTGGACTGGGACTACACAGTCTTTTTATGTGTTGAAGCACATCTTTCATAAAATGAGTTTTTCCGCAGGAGGTGGGACCGGACACGATCATGGTAAAAGGGTGTCTAAACACGAAAGCCTCCTGCTGCTGCTGCTTTTGCTGCTGCTTTTGCTGCTGCTGCTGCTGCTGCTGCTGCTGCTGCTGCTGGGTAACATCTGGCTGGTATAGTGACTCATCGGAAGAATGCTTACTTCTCATATGTCTTTGAAGATCGTGCGGCCACACATATACTTTACGGCAAATATTGCAATTAAACATATTCGTAATGTCCTAAATATGAATGTGTAGTTTCCTCTTATAGATTAGATTCTTCCTACGAAAATGTAGCAAGAGAAATACGTGGTCATCTTTTAGACGACATATTTGCAAATGATCGTCTCTCAACACAAATTCGATGTGATACAATTCATTCCTGGTGACCGGAAAATAGATTGGTTTCTCAAACGTCACGTCCGTGATATCTTCATTCAATAACCGTATCGACTGGAGAATAGGGAGAGCCGTTTCCCTCACGTACGACTGGTGCACGAAATCGGAACAGAAATACATACGTCTCGTTGAGGCTTCTAATTCCGGTATGAACGACACCTCCAATAATGCACATTCCCACGATCCATCTAACGTATAGCGTTTGGGCAGCCGCACTTTGAAATGGCCACCTACATTGTTTGTAAATGTTGAAAGCGAGTCTTCGCTATTAATAAATAAACAAAACTGGTCCATAATATTCATTTCAGTGTAACCTTTAGACTCTCTCTTATAGCTTTATTCAACCCAACTCCGTAGTTAAGAAATAAACGTAAAAAGTAGTTGGTTGCAAATAGTTCATTCAATTTAACAATAAATACAATAGGTCTTGTGATAAAGCGAGGGAAATTTGGACTACCGGAAAATGAGGAAACATTGGATAGAGACAAACGTTTTGTTAACATGCTAACTCGCGTTGTGGATAAATATATTAGTACAGTAGACGAATTTAGCTTCTATACGATTAAAAAAAATTATAAATACAACTTTTATGGTTTCTGTACTCGTCCTGACCTATCTCTCTTCCTTTACATTTTGTTATCTTCAACACAGTTTTATGTAGAGGAATATATAGACATAGAAATTGTTTGATTGGACCGTATGCTAAGAGCCGCCTACCTACAGAGCAAGTATCGTCTCATTTAACCCGGTTGAAACCGGTTCTGGTTTCTCTGCACAGACATAATTCCTTCACGTGCACAACAACTAATAGGATAAGTAAAGAGAAATCTTACAGCATACTATTCATATTTGTTTGTTTTCTTTTTTATATAATTTTACAGCCCATAGTTCTTTATTCCTTATAGTTTAGCAGCCGTATATTTCTCTATTCCATACAGATTAGCATGCAACATTTATTCTTAATATTTTTTTTAATCTTTCTTTATTCTTTATTTCTTTATTTGTTTGTCCATTATTCTCTATTTTTTTATTTATATTCTTTATTTATTTATGCCCATTATTATAAACTCCATCAAAACCTCGTATATAGATATAGATAGATTAAATACATTATCCGTGTATTTGTGAAGATAAAAAATCAATTACGGCCGTTGACGATAAGATATTAATAAATGAGAACAATTTTTAATGACAAAGTGTGGATTTTAGTTAATCATTTGGGGTAAAATTTTAATCATGACCATATGATATTAATAAAGTGGTTCAAAGAAGTATAAAAGCAATAATACTGAATGTTTCACGGAGATAAGAAATCGAAAAACTTCAAAAACGATAAATATTTCATGTCACAGACGATATTATTATAACTGTTGCTTATGTCTGTTAATTAGGAGCAGATAAAAACCTGTGTACACCTGTAAACATGTTATTGAAAGAAAGTGTATAAAGATACTGATTTTTTAATCACCAGATGTGCTTTATCTCTTCATCTAATTATTTAAGGTGTCATCTTAATCAGCACCATATGATATTAATTAAATGGTTGAAAGAAATAGAAAAGCAATACGACTGAATGTTTCACGATTGTCATGTTAATAAGATAAGTAATCCAAAAACTAGAAATAAGAAGATAAATATTTTATGTATTGATCATGTTGATATCAAACATTTTTTATCCAAGTATCTTTACACGTGCATGTATTTATATTACCGCCTACTGGATTGAGTGACAGTTTATCTGATTTATATAAATAGTACATCTTGGTGAATTCTTACAGTTGTTATAAGCATGTTTAAGCAGTAACTATTTTAAGAGGTAGAATATTTTTTTTCTTCAGAATTACCACAGACTTATTATCTAGGGGCTGGGTAAGCGTTTAGCAAAGAAAAATTCGCGTCCGTTTTGGAGGGTATGCCGTCCACTTTTAAGGGTGTGACGTAACGTCCACCTTGAAGGGTAGCTTGGTCCAATATTTAGGTATAGCGCCCGCGCCTAAGCCCAACTATAGCCTCTGCACCCACATACGACGTTCGTGTGAGTCATATCCTTAATTATGCATCCCCATGTCGAGTCCAACTCTGATGTCCGTGCTGAGGTCCAAATATAGCGTTAGTGTACGCGCGCAGGTCTAACTATAACGTCTTGCGTCCCGATTTCAGGTCCAAATATGGAGTGGGTGTCCCGATGTCCGCGTGAAGGCCCAAATATAGTGTTCGCGTCCGCGCTCAGGTCCAACTAAAGCGCTCGCGTCCGCGCGAAGGCCCAAATATGGCGTCGGCCTGTGAGTCATACCCTTAGATTTCAGAGTCAACTACGGCGTCCACGCTAAGGCCCAAATATAGCGTCGGCGCATGCGCGCAGCGCGCGTCTCGCGTCCGAGGTTTAAGGCTCATACTCCCCCCACTATACTACTTTTAAGTATATTTCTAAACCTTTTGTATTGCAAATGCTAAAATCAATATAAATTGACATTTGATAAACTATTGCAGGATATACTAGTAAACCACAAATAGTGTCTTAAACTTATTCAATACATAATGGGAAAATAACTCTTGGTCTTGTAAACGTTTCCACAGGTAAAAAAAACCAGTGGTAACAGAAGGGATATCTCTTAACATGCTTAAAATTTGCAAAATTTTATTACATGCTATTAGTTATAATATAAAAAGACAAATTAGGGGTAAGTTTATTATATAATTTTCAAAAAAACACAGGGGACAACATGATTTTAGGGGGGGGGGGGGTTGAACATTTGAATTACAATATTTTATTGGAAGAAATATAAGAATGAGTGTTTAATTGGCACTGGCAGGAGTTGGTGCATTATATAATTTAGTTTATACTGAAACTTAAAATTTTCAAAAAAGATGGTTGAATAAAAAAGTAATTGCTGGTGAAGTGCGGGACATGGACATTAGACTTTTTTCAGATATTGTCTCATATCTATATTCAAAGTTGTGGCGTTTTCCTAATGAAATTAATCTTTGGTCTTCAGATTGTTTCTCGTATGTCACATGACTAAAAAAAGTAGTCCTCACATAAATGTCTACTTTATACGTATAGTAGCCTAAATATCCAAAAATACTTTGAAAATATGTATATAAATGTTTGTACTTATTGATGTCGTATTACCAACATGATCTCTGCAAATTATATTGTCTTCACAGTCTGGAGAAAGAATACATATACCGGAAGTGAGAACGTTACTTCCTGGATAAACATACAGAAATGAATATTTTTTATTTTATTTGTGGTTTCCTATTGCTGACATTAGTTGATTCCGCTTCTAATGTTTCAACCACACCAGCACACACAGTAGAGGCACCGACAACCCTTCATCCTGTCACAACTTTAACACCAGAACAAGGTAAAACAACGAAAGCCAGTATATGATCAGTAAACAGTACAGTCATCGTCATGCACTTTTTATAGACTTTCTAGGCTATACAGTCTCTCATACAAAATCAAATGGAATGACCATGTGGTTAACATATATGCAATAGAACAAAGGGGGTCTCATTGGGGGTTCCAATCCCGTATCCCGCTTACTGTTTTGTCAGATTCTTGTATCCCGCTTACACTATGTAAGTAAGCAATTCTCATTGTTTTGTAATTTCCTGGGTCCCGCTAGACCTCATTTCCCGTTATCACGACAAAATAATTTGACTTTCACGTGTCACGCTTACAAAAAATCGGCAATCCCGCGTCATGCTTATACCCCAATGAGACCCACAATAAATCTCTCTAAAAACAAATCTTTGTATTCTGTACATCAATATTTTCAACACACCACCAAGTGGCTTTGTCCAGATAACAAGGTTGGGAACAACCCCTCAAAATCAAAAGAGGGGTAAGTAAATGTACAAAAGAATGAGGGACAATGTACTTGAAAATAAGTATTTGCTGCTTTTCTGATAACTTGTGTGATAAGCACACAGTATTCAAGAATAAGAGCAAAACCTCAGAATAATGTAACTAAGTAAAAATAATGAGATAATATGACACGTCTTCCTGTAGTTGGTTTCAGATAGGACATAGCAGGAAGTAGGAAAAACATGTACAATGCATTATAATAATATCATATCGACATTGAGTGTTGATTGAATATTCATGTAATATTTGCGGTTTGGTTATAACTGTCAATCAATAATGCATTATATTCATACCTGCCAACTTTTGAAAATGGCCATGTGGGTTTTTGTGCGCGGCACCATTTTTGAGGGTAGAATTTTTCGCGCCATTTTTTCATGTGATGATTTGGCTCCTAAAAGTGGCTGACATACTTCTTTTTTGGGGGGTGATAGTTGAAGATGCTGTTATATTAACCCATCTTTTTTAAATTGTTTGATTGTTGTATTCTTTTTGTTGAGATGAACACCAGTAAGATGACTTTAAGTTTGTCTGATACATTGTCAAGAAATTAAAAAAGTAATAATTTTAATAATTTGATAACAAAAAAAACCAATATATTATATAGATCAATATCACAAGTTGTAATGTCAAACAGTCTTGGTGATGTGTTGTGCGTTGAATGACTTCTGGTGAAGAGTAGTACTAGAATGTTTGGAGACATCATTAAGGCCACCGTGGTCAACTGTAAAGTCTCTGTTCAAACTTTACAAAAGGCATGTGACAATCCTAACGTTGATTTAGACAACCAGCCCTGTACTTGACATTATTCTCCCAAATCAAGTATTTGCACGAAGCAACACGATTTTTCTTCTTAGGCGGTGACAGAACCATTTTGCAAGTGATAACTTTTGATAAACAACTAAAAATACCTAACAATCTTTGATTCTTTGATTGTTTACTATGCCGACATTAATGAACTGATGAATGCGTGATCACTAAATTTTGATTGGATGAAATTTGTCAGACACGATTTGTCTCCCTTGGGAAAACTTTCAAAAGTTTAAAATCGGGAACAAAAATATTTTTCGTGTAAATATTACTAAAATCGTGTTTTTTGGCTATTTTCACGATCGTGTAATCGGGACAGAGGGTCAAAATCGTGTAGTACACGCCTAAATCGTGAAAGTTGGCAGGTATGTAAATTATTAATGAAAGAAAGTATTGTTAGCTTTGAGATAACCAAAATCTGCCTATCTTTACTTAATGTAAATTAAACACATTATTAAAACTAATTTTAATAGAATTTTATTTGTAATTGAACATGTGTTATATCTTTATAGAATGTGCTGCAAGAAACAGTAGTTGTGAAGCATGCTTGAAGCTTGCCAAGGTAAGCCCCAAACAATAACCTGTGGTACAGTATAAGTTAGAGTTTAATGTTATTTTTGTAAATCCATATTCTTTTTAAGTTATGACTTGAAGTGCTACAATACAAAATGTATGTAACAATAATGTTTAGCATGACAAGATTTTTTGATAATATAATGACTATGTACAAATGTAAATTAGAACTTGGCTTCACCATGTTAGAGAAAATATGTTTCCACTTACACAAGTCAAAATATGTTTAATGCAAATGACTTGTAACAGATGAATATCAGCCAAATCTCATTCATAAGGGGCTCCAATAGGGTCACACCCTTAGGTCACAAGATCAGGTTTAAATTTTTTTTTAGATCACATGTTCACTTTAAAGTAAACTATAATCAGTTCTTATCTGATTGGTTCTCCATTTGATCATTTTGACACAGTTCCTACATCAGGTTGTAAATTCAATGTCCTAAAAACTATGCTATTAAATGGAAATACAAGAAATTTATATAGCCAAAATCAAACACTAGCAAGTTATAAATTTACTTCAAAACAAACTCATTTTCACTTACAATATTCAGAACAGGAACAGTTTCTTTTTAAAGTCTGAGCTCTAACTGATTGTAATATACATTAACTTTTATTTTATATTTCTGCTTTGTTACATATTTAGTATGATTTTCTCCTGTTTTGCAAGAGTATAAACTTTTCGTCACCAGTCTAATAAGAAATTGAATACATTTAACACTTAAAAGTGCTTTTTGGGATGAACTTTCATTTGGCAAGCTCAAATCCAAAAATTTGAAAGCCAAGAATGTTTAACTACATTTGTACTTGAATATTCAAAAGTCATATGACCAAAAGAGATCTAATAAGAATAGCTACATTCACCTGAGGTAAATTTACTAGTTTACTATTGTCAGTCTTTCATGTAAATTGTACTGTTATCTAACACATTTGTCTTTCTTTTTTTCAGTGTCTGTACTGTAAATCTAGTAGACAATGTACTCCATACCCTGTTGGAAAGGTGCTGCCACCAAGTAGCGTGTGCCAACTAGATGATGCTAGATGGGGAGTCTGTTGGTGTAGGTTTTATTAGTTTATTTTTGAGGCAATCAGATGATAGTTTGAATAAATTGTACTGGTATTCTTTTTTTTGTATTTAGAAAATGTAATACATCACGTTATTGATTTTTTTCTTTCATGTTTTTCATTTCCTTTCTTACTTAGAAGAGCTGATTGTTGTTTATGTATTTATATTTCAGTGAACTTTGAGGCCCTGATTATATCTATGGGAGTTATAGAATTTATAGGTTTATATTTCAGTGAACTTTGAGGCCCTGATTATATCTATGGGAGGTTTAGAGTTTATAGGTTTATATTTCTGTGATCTTTGAGGCCCTGTTTATATCTATGGGAGTTTTAGAGTTTATAGGTTTATATTTCAGTGATCTTTGAGGCCCTGATTATATCTATGGGAGTTATAGAGTTTATAGATTTATATTTCAGTGAACTTTGAGGCCCTGATTATATCTATGGAAGTTATAGAGTTTATAGATTTATATTTCAGTGATCTTTGAGGTCCTGATTATATCTATGGGAGTTATAGAGTTTATAGATTTATATTTCAGTGATCTTTGAGGCCCTGATTATATCTATGGGAGTTTTAGAGTTTATAGGTTTATATTTCAGTGATCTTTGAGGCCCTGATTATATCTATGGGAGTTTTAGAATTTATATATTTATATTTCAGTGATCTTTGAGGCCCTGATTATATCTATGGGAGTTATAGAGTTTATAGGTTTATATTTCAGTGATCTTTGAGGCCCTGATTATATCTATGGGAGTTTTAGAGTTTATAGGTTTATATTTCAGTGATCTTTGAGGCCCTGATTATATCTATGGGAGTTTTAGAGTTTATATATTTATATTTCAGTGATCTTTGAGGCCCTGATTATATCTATGGGAGTTATAGAGTTTATAGATTTATATTTCAGTGAACTTTGAGGCCCTGATTATATCTATGGAAGTTATAGAGTTTATAGATTTATATTTCAGTGAACTTTGAGGCCCTGATTATATCTATGGAAGTTATAGAGTTTATAGATTTATATTTTAGTGATCTTTGAGGCCCTGATTATATCTATGGGAGTTTTAGAGTTTATAGGTTTATATTTCAGTGATCTTTGAGGCCCTGATTATATCTATGGGAGTTATAGAGTTTATATATTTATATTTCAGTGAACTTTGAGGCCCTGATCATATCTATGGGTGTAATAGGAGGATTGATTATAGTGGTGGTTACAGTGTGTATCTGTTGCTGTTGTTGTTGTAAAGACAACAAGAAAAAGTAAGTTTGTTTGTACAAAAAAAATCTGATGTTGTACAAAAATCTTTAGTTATTACACAGAAACTTCTTTTTAATGAACACAAATTATTAAGGTCTATTTCCTTAGAAAAAAACTTTGACCACGTACATTTTATAAAAATAAGATTGTTATAAAAATGTTTGCGTATAAAGGCGCTTTCACATGCTATCAAAAAATGATGATTGAGAACCAGTTTACAATTGGCAAATGGAAACAACTTCAAAGTGTGTAATACGAGTGTCAAATCAGTAATTTGTAAACTCTTTTGCCATGTGAAATAACAGAAATAATAATTTTCAAAAACGAGTTATTTGATATTATATTCATTTTAAATTTTGTAGGATAAGCTAAGACTAAGACTAAATATATTCTTTCATATAATGATACAGATTAAAAGTAACTTTATTTTCAAAATGAGAATATTTTTGAATTTCTTGAACATCTGTTCTGGAGTTTTCTATAGAAAATTACTGATTTATAAATAAGTTGGTTCATAACACTATCAGTTGTTAACATTTTATTTACTTTTTATTTTTTTTATTCACTTAAATTTATAGGTATGCTAAAGAAGATGAAAAATGGAGAGAAAGAAGGCTGACAGGAAAGAAAAAGCTAATGAGAAGTAAAGGCCATTATTTACACACAAACAATGCTTTTTTTGTTAAGAAATATTATTATATACCCGTCAAAATTTTGACAGGACATATTATGGTATACAAATGTCCGGCGTCTGTCTGTCCCGTGTAAACATGTCACACCGTAACTTGAGAACAACTTATCCAAATTTCATGAAACTTAATATAGTTGTTTCTTATGATGGTCAAATGATCTGTATACTTTTTGGTGAAAATAAGATTAAAACTTTTTGAGTAACGGGACTTTGTTACTAAAACAGGGGGGTTCACATGTCGCACTGTATTTCTAAAACGATTTATGATTATTGCTAAAAACTTTACACACTTCTTAGTTTTAATAATCTTAAGATCTGTATACTTTTTGGTGATGATTCAAAATTTCGTTTTTGAGTTATTGAGTATTTTGTAAAAAAGGGGGAGGATTTTTTTACATGTCGCGCTGTATCTGAAAAACGTTTATGACTATTGCTTAAAACTTTACACACTTCTTTGTTATATTAATCTAAAGATCTGTCTACTTTTTGGTTTTGATTCAAAATTTTATTTTAGTGATATTTAGTTTTTTGTAAAAAAAAAAAAGGATGGGTTTCACAAGTCCCTCCGTATCTCAAAAACAATATATGATTATTGCTTAAAACTTTTCATTCTTCTTAATTATATTTATCTCAAGATCTGAATACTTTTTTGTGATAATTCAAAATTTTGTTAAAAAAGGTGGTTTTCACAGGTCACTCTGTATTTCAGAAACTATTTATGATTATTGCATAAAACTTCCACACAAGACAAAAGGCATATCATGCGCTCATGGGGCAGCTGTTTATTATATGAATATGGAATAATTCTGTCAAACTGTTTTCAGTACAAATAAGATTTTCAACTTGCTAACATCCACTCCATTTGAACACATCTCCTTATTATTATATTGGTTTAAAGAATTTAACAATTTTATAGATATAGAGTATGATTGAGTTAAACAATTATAATCAACACATAATATTCTATACAATGAGCATTTTGTTGTTTATCATTTTAGGAAAGCTGAGAGAAGAGCCAAAACAGATGAGATAAGGAGGAAATATGGTATGTCTTTATTCTCATTGAAATAAATGTTTGACACTTGTAAGGGTAGTGTATTGTTATCTTACACAAATTTCTAAGGTGTTAGCCAGCAATGGAGACATGAGACCTCTGAAAAGCTCTCTCAACTGAGCCAAAGGAGTACTGTACTAGCACATCTAATGGAGGACTATTATATAACTGCTATGTCAACAGAAGAACCCCTTGACTTCCCCCACCTTATAGTACATAATCCGGCATATCATAATGACAGTATCCAACAACAAACCCTAGATAAATTCTCTTAATCTCTTATTTACACCATGGATTTTTCAATAAGGAAGTGAAACCAAATGTAAAAGGAGAAGCTTGGTTTTCCTTTAAAAAAAACAACACTGTATTTGTCTTGAATTGAACTGTAGACCACTGGCATAGCTAGCCAACACTTTTCTTTAGCTAAACTAATACTTCACTACTGAAGCTAGTTAAGGGTGGTCTTATATCTTCTTCGTCACAGCATTAGAAAATTATTTTGCCATGTGATTATGGACTTTCCGAATTGATTTTCCTCTAAGTTCAGTATTTTTGTGATTTTACTTTTTACAAATGTAATTCCCTCAAAACATGTTCTAATAATTTGAATGCAAATCATACACATTCCCCATTGCCATTCTCAATTTTAGATATAATTGTACTGGGTATACATTATTTCTTTTCTCTCAATTAAATTAAATACTAATGATCTAACATTTTAACACCACAATTTAAGACTGATCATGACTTCATAGGTCATTCAACACAAATCTGATCCATTTAAAGCAATTGGAGCTGGTGTTATGTAATTTATATAACAAATTGTCATTCTCTTCTTAAAATTGGAGCTAACTAGAAACTTTTTTTATTATTTTTTTAACCTTATCAGGAATTGAAATCAAAGGTATGGAAAAATGTTGTACTCAGTGTTGTAAACTGTTATTTTTTATAGATATATATGTTTTTAGTTTTAAACTTAGATATTGCAATTTATATCTATTGATATTTTCAATTTGTAATTTTTGAGTGAGATAGTTTATAGATTACTGCTGCAAAGGGACATTTTTTGTTAAAACAAAAGATAATTTTTTCATTAAAGCATAATTGATCTTCCCCTGTTTAACATATCAAAAAAATTAAACCTTGTGTATTTACTTACTTTTTTTTCCTGTATTTTAGTTTAAGTTTTATTTTCCATTTTTTGTTTTTTCTTGCTTGTAACAAATGTTACGAATGTGAGCCATATATATTTCTCTTCTGAGGTTGTCATCAACACATTATTTTTATTTGATCTATATAAAAATTATCAGTTATCCATGAATGTATATTCACCTTAGTTATTCTCGATGCTAGTTCCATAAAATATATTGAATTTTTCACAATAGTGTATTTATGAAGAAAAATGGTTACAATTGATTGATGGTATTTAGATATATCATCTTTTTCAATTTTCATTAGTACAATGTATATATGTAACATTGTCTACTTGATCATGCTTCAGAAACCTTAAATATTTTTGATTTGATAAAGATTAATTTATGATATGCCTTTAAAATTGTTCAAATGTTATTTTTTTTTATTTTTTAAAACACAAAAAAGTCATGAATTCAATGTAAAAAAGACATCCCACTTGTTTGACATCTTTTTTTAAAACAAAAATAAATCATGCCTTCAACAGTATAGTGTTAATTTTGACATCATCAATGGAAGGCAAGAATGCAAAATTTCAGCAAAAAGACCTATTTCCTATTTCTTCTCACTAAATTAGCTATTATTAATTGAGATATTGTTCAATAGATCTAGTCTATAATAAATACAATCCTCAACAACAAAAAAAGTCATATCACTAAATTAGCTATGATTAATTGAGATATTAGTAAATACAATCCTCAACAACAAAAAAGTCATATCACTGAATTAGCTATGATTAATTGAGATATTAGTAAATACAATCCTCAACAACAAAAAAGTCATATCACTAAATTAGCTATGATTAATTGAGATATTAGTAAAGAATAAGAATAAGATTGTTTATTATAGTGTCACATATTGATTGAAACAAGACATTCACACAATATACATACATACATACAACAATCAATATCCAGCCAAAAAATGACTTATGAGACACTGATCCTTAAAACCAAAATATATACAAAAATTTATGCTATTTAAACTTGTAAGTAATCACATAAAAGTTTTATCTAAATGGAACAAGTAGCTTAAAATATAAATAATTCTTAGTTTAAAAAAAAAAGATATGTATTAACTATGAAATATGAAATACTATAAAATTGGGTAAAAATCTTATAAATAAATGCATTAAAAATTGATTAATGAAAAATATTACTGTAAAAATAGTTTCTACGTAAATAAAATTTATGTAAACATTTGCAAAAATAATACTGGATATTGGTACAATTCATAATTTCAATAAATTTTCTGTTTGTATTAAAATCTTGAAAGTTTTCAATAAGTTTTGAGCATTCATTAAACAAATTGTATCGAAGATCGTCATATAATGAGCATTCCGTTAGAAAATGTTTTTCTGTTTCTATGCTGTTGGTTTCGCAAAGCACACATATTCGGTCTTCAATGGGTGTAGGCGGCCTGGAGTATCTTCCCGTCTCACACGCAAGTGGAAGTGAACCGGAGCGAAACAGAGCCATTGTACGTCGCTCAGTTTTGAAAATGTTCAAACAGACATATTGTTCGGTTTTCACACTTTGTTTGTATTGCCTATAAGTTCGTAATTTGTTTCCGTTCTGTGAGTTATGTCGATCATTAAAGACTTCCTCGTTCCATTCCGTGTTATCTAATACAGTTATTTTTTCGCTAATTGTACGCATTACAGTTTTTGTAGATACAGATAAATGGTACACAAGATCTCTCACATTTAGCAAATCAACAGTTTTGTGCACTTGGAAAGCCCAACCCTTTCTATACCTTGAAGTCCATTTAAGTATTTTAGTACAGTTTCTATGTTGATCAGAGCGTAAAAGTCTACACAAAAGCCTACAGAAGTTAATTCGCTGTTTTGTAAAGCACGACGTCCAGCCCATATCGCCGCGTGATGCTAAATTAGACGTTCGTTTTCCTACGGACAAAAAGAATTTACAGGCCCGGTTCTGAATTGTCGATATGGCACTAAACGCTTTAGTGCCCCAAATACCACTACCATAGAGAAGAACAGGCTCTACCATTGATGTATACAGTTTAGTGTAAACCTTATATGTCATTCCACCTAACATAGACGTCTTTGTCATTAAAGCTCCAAGGGCACGACTAGCCGCTTTTGATAACTCCGTTACATGTTTTTTAAAAGTCAAGTACTCGTCCATCCAGACACCTAAGTATTTGTAGGATTCACAGTGATCAATATTATTGCCTGAACAATTGAAAATCCGATCTGACCTTGCAATTGATTGATTTCGGAAATGTACGATTTTGGTTTTGTTAATGTTAATTGAAAGTTTCCATGTAGCACACCAGTCCGATACGACATCTAGCATTCGTTGTAAACTATTTTCGTCGGGTGCGATTAAGGCGATATCGTCCGCATATAATAAAATACTCAAATGAAAATCATCAACCTTCACTCCACAGTTTAACGCATTAATGCGGTCCGCTAAGTCATTTATGTAAAGAGAAAACAATGTCGGTGAAAGGATACATCCCTGTTTTACTCCGGCTTCAACGTTGAACCACTGAGTAAGGTCATTATTAACACGAACGGTACAATTAACATCATCATACAGTGACTGAATTGCGAATAAAAACTTTCCCCTTACTCCTGCACGTTGCAGTTTATACCATAAAAAGCTATGCTCAACCGTATCAAATGCTTTTTTCATGTCAACGAAACATGTTAAAGTGGATTTTCTTGATATTTTACAATCCTCAACAACAAAAAAGTCATATCACTAAATTAGCTATGATTAATTGAGATATTAGTAAATACAATCCTCAACAACAAAAAAGTCATATCACTAAATTAGCTATGATTAATTGAGATATTGTTCAATAGATCTAGCCTATAGTAAATACAATCCTCAACAACAAAAAAAGTCTCATATTCTAGTGGCGAGTGCTTAATTGCACTGAGCCCAGAAATTGGTAAATAAATTTCACAGAGTAAATGTATCAAATATTTTGCCATCTTTACAAAATCTCATTAAAACATTCCAAGATAACTGAAGACAGTGAGTGACAAGGTTCCTAACAAGCACAGGAACATGCAGAATGATGCTCATAATATAGAATCTAAACATAAATAACTTACAAGAAGACTTTATAGCAAAAATTGTATTTTAAATACATGTATGTAAAAAAAAATTGAATACAAAAAACCTATGAAACATTAAAATGTTAAAAGGTCTAGCTAGGGTTGTCTGCAAACTTTGGTAGAACATTTTTAAGGATAAAAAAATTATGAACTACCAAAACATCCCCAAACGGCCAAACAAAGCAACAAAAAATGGATTTTAAAGATTAAGTTGCCATGGAAATTTCAATACTATACTGAGCCAAAAAAGTTTAGCAACAAAAACATGAAATTTTATTTTATTACAAAATTGTAACAACATATGATTTTGATAATAAAAAAATAAAATTATGACATGTCAGAAGCAACATGAATGTTTATCACTCACATTCATTAGGATTTTCTTGGTATGGAGCTCGGGAGGATCAAAATGCGATAATGAGTATAGTGTTATTCATAATCAATTTCTCGGCCATGCCCTAAGTGCATCAATGAAGGATTGGCAGGCACACCAGCAGCTGCTCGTAATCAATGCATTACTCTTATGGCCGGAAAAAACTTGTTACGTGTTGACGTAAAGCGAAAGTAGCTCTCCTCCCTTGACGATAGTTTATTTTGGTTTACGACATATTGACCTATCCTGTGCCGTTGCAATTTGTCGATATCTGTTTGTTAGTCTCTAAACTGTTAACTTATGCACATTAAATCGATCCACGACATCAGAAACACTCATTCTAGCATCAACCATTCCAAAAAACTTCTGACGGTTGTTTTCGGGGAGGCCTGGTTGACGCCCCATGCAATGTTTTCAAACGTTTATGTGTTTTTCTTACCAATGGTGTATTTCTGAACGTAAGTGAAAAAAAAATTTGAATTTTGTTTTAAAAATTCAGGTACAGAAGGTAAAACATCAATTACACGTGAAAAGCTGAAATGGCACGAAATCAATCATCCAGAAAAAAGTAAGACTGTTTAAAATTACAGGTAAAACTAAGGATTATATCAATGATGTTTAAAAAAAATAATTCGAGAAACAACAAAAAAATAATTGAAAAAAAAGTTTTGTTAAACTTTTTTGGCTCAGTATATATACATGTATACTGATGGTTGATTTTGATTTTTTGCAGGTCTTGTGAAAGATGACAATCCATATGAAAGGTTTGAAAATGCCTAAATAATACCACCAAAGGTCGAGACTGTGTCCTGGAGAGTTCAATTTTGATTATTACCATAAAATGACTGTGATTATTGAAAGATGTTTTGAAAATGAAAAAGAAATTTATGTAGATCACATATTTTGTTTGAAATGAAAATGAAACAATGACTGTTAAAAGTAATATCTTGTTTAATGTTAAATTAAGAATGTAAAATGTTTGTATAAATTATGTTGGTTTTTTTTCTTCATTTCCAGTGTAAATATTTTCTTGTGTATATGAAGCTTAAACTTAAACCAAGGCAAGCAGTAATAGTTACGCCTATTAACCACACATATGAAAACAATTTATTACTGATACATTTGCTTAAAGTTGTTACAGTAGTCCTTGTAGCTCTGCTATCTATGTATTTTGTCATTTGATGGATTAAGTAACAAAACACTTGCTTACATTCAAGCTTTAATGACTATTAAGATGGATATGTTTTAAAAAAATATTGTTAGCTGTTTTTAAACAAAAAAAATGTTCAATGTTCAGACTTACACATAAATACAAATAACATGAACATTTGAACATTTTAAAACCTTTGAACATTCCTACTAAAATTATGGGTAGTTCACTTAAAACATTAATTTACGAAGGTTGTGAACTGCAAAGTTGATTTGTTTTCCACTGTTACTTCATATGTGTAAATATTTGTGTCTAGGAAAGATAAAACAAAATTACATAACTAAACTTTCTCCTTTTAAAACAGCAGAACTATATTGTAGTTAAATATGTGAATGAGCCCACCATCCTCTGACCTTGCTAATTTAAGAAATTTTTGACATTGTAAATATTTTATATTAGATTTTTATGCCAGGTTCAAAGGTCTTCCAAAAATCATAAAGTTTATTTTTCTAAACATTTGATATGCATGTTTTTTAAAGAAAGTAAAGAAAAGAACAAAAGTTATATTCTTAAAATTTGATTAATAATTTTGGACAAAAACTTGTATTTATTAAGTGTGTTGTAAGCTTGTATAATAGAATTGTAATGTATGATGTAATATTTTTGTTAGTTTTAAAACACCGGTTATATTGTATTGTTTCTGTTATACATACAATGGGCAATGTTATTGTCCACTTTATTGAGATTTTTATAATTATTTATTTGATTTTCTTTGCATTTAACCAGTTTTGACAAGTTTGATAGATTTTTGATAAGTTACAAAGTTATTTAACATGTGATTTCCCATGATTCTTTTGGAATATTGTACTCCAGAGTTTTTCACTAAATGGTTATAGATTCTACTACTTAACCCTATTTGTGATATTAATCCATTCTCAATGGTTTACTATTCTACATGCTTGGTAGGCCACAAAATTCATATCATGAGGTTAACTACCTGTTCTTTCAATGGATGAAAAACATCAGTAGGATATGATGGTACAAATCGTCCATATTGTCACAAGTTTTAATTTTATATGTTATTCAGTTTTGATTTATATGGTCTAGAAATGTAATTGTAAGGTAACAAAAAAAGATCCATTTAGACAGTTGTAAACAATTAACAGGTTCAGCTAATGAAACTTGTGTAAAATCACCATCTAAATAGACCTTAACAGATTTTATACAAGCTGTCTTTTTTAATGTTATAAGATTATAGGATTTTTTTTGTTTTGTGATGAAAGTGTTTATGTGATAATGCTGTGCACTCATTGTAAATAGTGTAAAAGTCCAGCTGTCATTGTCTTCATTGGTTTGTGTCATTTCAGGATTTTTTTCTTTTTCTTTTACTTTTCCAAAAAAAATATTTCTGCCTGATATTTTTTTGGTACTTTGCTTCAAAATTTGGGAACAGTTTGAAAACCATGTATATATATTTTTTTTTTAAATTTCTGCATATCAAAAATAGTTTTTTTTCTTCAAGAGAATGCATATAAAACAAGTATGTATGGTGGACACCTTTTGGATGTAATGAGAATAAGGAACCTTTGATCTATTTAAGCTGAATACCACTTTGTTTAAATGGCTTTCACTATTGGCATTGAAACAGATTTTTTTAGTCCATATTTAACATAATTATGCATTGACTTCTACTATAAAAGAATACCCTACCGTAGTGAGAAAGTCCATTGTTTTTTTAAGACAATCAAATGTTAGGAAGATACTAGGAACAATGTTATGAGGTAAAAGTCACTTTAAGAAAGAAAATTCACTGAACGTTTTTATTAACCTAATGGATGGTTAATTTAAGAAAAAAACAAAGTCCTCAATTCTCTGGATTTTTTTAAATACTCCAAATTATAATAGGCAGACTCATAGGTTTTATTAAAATGGTGACATATTTTAGAATTAAAAATTTCAAATTGCAGTGATAACTCACCACTCTTATCAAAAGTTTAACATTAGATTTTGAAGACTTACAATACTCTTGGTAAATTTACTATTTCATTTTTTATTCTGATGATTGTACCCCCTGATGTTTTATTTTTGTAAATAAATGATTAGATTGTTAGGAATGTTTGTATCATTATATTCCAACTGCAGTAAATGTCACTGAATTTGAGACAAAAGTTATGGCAACAGCAGTGTTATATATTGGTGGTTTTTTTTTAAAATATAAGAAGATGTGGTATGATTTCAAATGAGACAACTCTCAATTTAGACACCCATTGATGTAGAAGTAAGCAACCAAAGGTTACTGTCAAGCCTTCAACATTTAGCAAAACCCAAACTGCATATTAAGCTATAAAAAGACATCAAAATGGCTAATGTTAAACAATTTAAAAGAGAAAACTTACAGCCTGATCAATGTACAAAATAATAAAACAAACAAAATTGTATGATACAACAAACAATTACCAATGAATTACAGGCACCTGACTTGGGAAAGGCATATACTGAATGTGGCCTGGTTAAACTAGTTTGTTGGCACCAAACCCTACCCCATACCTGAAACAGTGGTGTAACTGTACAACATAAGAATAACGTATATAGAAAAAAAGTTAAAAACTCATCTGATCCATACAAAGCACAAATTTCCATCAAAAACAAAAAAGACACAAGTACTGATCTGAGAGTACTCAGTTTCTGAAAGCAAGGTCAAGGCAAATTACTAATGACCTTGAGCTTTAAATATCAGAAAGTTTTTAATATGGTATATTTTGTTTCCAGATAACTTAAGATATGCTCTGAAACTTTTATTGTGCTTTAGTCTAGCTTGACCTCATTTTCATGGTTTAGTTACTGCATGAAAATGAGATTTTAGAATTAAAATTTAGTTTTGTAAATTAAATACTTACATCCACAAATTTATTTATATATTAGTCCCCATGCTTTAATCAGCAAGAAACAAGCCAGATAAAAGAAGCATACCCCTTTTACAACCTCCACCTACTGACTCATGCACACCATGTTTCTTCAACATTTGTTCCTTGAATAACATGGTATAAATAAAGGATATGGAACGGGCTTATGATTTATGGAGGTGGATATCTTAATATATACAAAACTAAATTTCAGTTCTAAATATTGGAGTTTTATTACATTAAATAACTCACCTTTATAAACTTAGATTAACATAAATCAAAGAAACACTTAATCCCCTTAACTAGGAGGAGGGAAAATGTGATTTGCAGCAACTAGGGGTTCTAAAGAATAAAGGTTTTCACAATGATGGGACATGGCACGTAAATAATGCTTTCAGAAGGCATTATCTAACATTCAAAAACCAGTTGACATAATTTCACTCAAAGAAGAGGAATAAAGCATCCCAAAATAGTTCTAACTTCATTGGCTAGTCAAAACTTTAGAAGAAGCAGACTTTTAGGCCAACATTACATGGTTTCAAATTTAGGTAGAAATGTCAAAATAGTCTTAAACAGGAATAAACCAATCTGTCTTAAACTGGCTTACGAAACTAGGTACAAAAGCAAATTTCTCATGGGACACCAAACCTGATTACCTGCAGGAGGAATGGCAGGAATAGTGATCCAAAACATTTATTTAGGTTCTGATCGAGATAAAAAGGCTTGATAAGTGACACGAGTAGCTGGAAACTTATCGGACGCAATGCGGAGGCAAAACTCATAAATAGACAAGGCATGATTCTCACTCCTTCAATAACCAGTTGTCAACGCCATCTGAAACATTTATAAGATAAAGTTTATAAGTGGCTGAAGAAACTCCCAAGACTAAGGGAGCTACCATTTGATTTTTATGGGGGGGGGCTAGGATGAAAAATTTTGTCCTGCTTTTTATACGACCGCAAAATTTGAAAAAATTTTCGTCGTATATTGCTATCACGTTGGCGGCGTCGTCGTCCGAATACTTTTAGTTTTCGCACTCTAACTTTAGTAAAAGTGAATGGAAATCTATGAAATTTTAACACAAGGTTTATGACCACAAAAGGAAGTTGGTATTGATTTTGGGAGTTTTGGTCCCAACATTTTAGGAATTAGGGGCCAAAAAGGGCCCAAATAAGCATTTTCTTGGTTTTCGCACTATAACTTTAATTTAAGTTAATAGAAATCTATGAAATTTTGACACAAGGTTTATGACCACAAAAGAACGGTTGGGATTGATTTTGGGAGTTTTGGTTCCAACAGTTTAGGAATTAGGGGCCAAAAAAGGGCCCAAATAAGCATTATTCTTGGTTTTCACACAAAAACTTTAGTTTAAGTAAATAGAAATCAATGAAATTTAAACACAATGTTAATGACTACAAAAGGAAGGTTGTTATTGATTTTGGGAGTTTAGGTCCCAACAGTTTAGGAATTAGGGGCCAAAAAGGGACCCAAATAAGCATTTTTCTTGGTTTTCGCACCATAACGTTAGTATAAGTAAATAGAAATCTATGAAATTTAAACACAAGGTTTATGACCATAAAAGGAAGGTTGGTATTGATTTTGGGAGTTTTGGTCCCAACATAATAAGGGGCCCAAAGGGTCCAAAATTAAACTTTGTTTGATTTCATCAACATTGAATAATTGGGGTTCTTTGATATGCCGAATCTAACTGTCATGACTGTGTATGAAGATTCTTAACTTTTGGTCATGTTTTCAAATTGGTCTACATTAAGGTCCAAAGGGTCCAAAATTAAACTTAGTTTGATTTTGACAAAAAATGAATCAGTTAGGTTCTTTAATATGCTGAATCTAAAAATGTACTTAGATTCTTGATTATTGGCCCAGTTTTCAAGTTGGTCCAAATCGGGGTCCAAAATTAAACTTTGTTTGATTTCATAAAAAATTGAATAAATGGGGTTCTTTGATATACCAAATCTAACTGTGTATGTAGATTCTTCATTTTTGGTCCTGTTTTCAAATTGGTCTACACTAAAGTCCAAAGGGTCCAAAATTAAACTTAGTCTGATTTTAACAAAAATTGAAATCTTGGGGTTCTTTGATATGCTGAAACCAAAAATGTACTTAGATTTTTTATTATGGGCCCAGTTTTCAAGTTGGTCCAAATCAGGATCTAAAATTATTATATTAAGTATTGTGCAATAGCAAGTCTTTTCAATTGCACAGTATTGCGCAATGGCAAGAAATATCTAATTGCACAATATTGTGAAATAGCAAATATTTTTTTAATTAGAGTTATCTTTCTTTGTCCAGAATAGTAAGCAAGAAATATCTAATTGCAAAATATTGTGCAATAGCAAGATTTTTTTTTAATTGGAGTTATCTTTCTTTGTCCAGAATCAACTTAAATCTTTGTTATATACAATATACAATGTATATTCACTTTTTACTACCAACTGATAAATTAAAATAATCTTTACCATTCAGTGATAACAAGCAGTTTTTTTTACATCTTAATATTTTATGATGTATTTAAATGAGTAGTTATTGTTGCAAACTCCATTAGAAATTTTAATTGAGATTAGTTTTGGAATAAGGGAAAGGGGGATGTGATTAAAAAAATTGGGTTCAATTTTTCTCATTTGAAATTTCATAAATAAAAAAGAAAATTTCTTCAAACATTTTTTTGAGAGGATTAATATTCAACAGCATAGTGAATTGCTCTAAGAGAAAACAAAAATTTTAAGTTCATTAAAACACATTCATTCTGTGTCAGAAACCTATGCTGTGTCAACTATTTAATCACAATCCAGCTTGAATGTTATGTCCATACTTGCCCCAACCGTTCAGGGTTCAACCTCTGCGGTCGTAAAAAGCTAAGCCATGCGGAGCATCTGGTTTTTTAGTTGTAATCTCTGTCCTGCCTTTTTATTTTTTACTCTATTCGGTCCTGCCTTTTTTTTTACTAGTTATCCTGACTTTTTTTTTATACAAATTGTCATCCTGCCTTTTTTTTTTTACCAAGTTGCTCATCCTGCCTTTTTTTTTTACTCAAAACTCCTGTCCTGCCTATTTTTTTCAAATTTCATCCTAGCCCCCCCATAAAAATCAAATGGTAGCTCCCTAAAACCAAGTCCCATGAAGGCATCAACCACCTTTGACAAGTTCTTTCAAGGCAAATGTTAAATCATCAAGGAAAATGTCTTTATCTCTTAAATCTGAATCTACATACAGCTCTGGCTAAGGGGAAACTTTATCCCTTATTAAAAGACGGGACATAACTTTTATCTTCAAAAGGAAGAAGACAAAATCTACTAACTGTTCCACAGTAAATGAGATATGATCAAATTGGCTGGACAGTCAAACACTAACACAAGTTCACCATTGGAGCCATAAACAGATCTGGTAGAGTGTCGTACTGACTGTGAGATACGCTTGGTTGCTCCTTCAGAACGGCTCTTTTGTGAGGGAATTTTGCCGATAACTAATCGTGCAGATGAAGATTTTAAGACCCGGATGAATCTTTGTTCTTTTGAATTTAGATAGTAGGTTGTTCCTGAGAGAAATATGAAATGGCTTGGCACAACACAGAATAATTAGTTCTGGGAACACGACTGGCTTGGCCATTCCGGAGCACTAAGAATGGACTTAAATCAATCCATCTGAATTTTGTCTTTGGTCATGGAAATAAGAAGAAAAGGGTGAAACATGTAACCGGTTATTCCCAAGAATTTTTGTCAAAATGGTGGCAAAAATATCGATAGGAGGACGATCCCATTAAAATGAGATATCCTTAAATACTGGAACACTCATACAGGATAGGGCATTCACTAGAAGGTTTTGACTGCCTGGAACATGTTGTCTAGAGACTATTTTACAGAAAAATACAGTGGAAAGGAATGAGTTTCTACTTGATTCTGACGGTAATTCAGCAACTTCTGTTGACTTGGTTGTGGCAACCAGTAGTGACCTACTAACTTATATACCCTGATAACTTCTCTGGAGAAAGACCTTATCAAATATATGTTCGAAAATATTCTGTGAGTTCTCAATGGTGTTGCAGAGGTGGATCATCCTTTCCATCTTGGTTTTTGTTCCTTGCTTTTTTTTTCTTCATAAAAGAACGGGGAAAAGTTATATAAAAAAGAAGATGTGGTTAATTGCCAATGAGAACTATCCACAAAAGACCAAAATGACACAGACATTAACAACTATAGGTCACCGTACGGCCTTCAACAATGAGCAAAGCCCATACCGCATAGTCAGCTATAAAAGGCCCTGATAAGACAATGTAAAACAATTCAAACGAGAAAACCAACGGTCATATTTATGTAAAAATATTAACTGTTCTAAACCTTTCTGTTTGGAAGCAGTATCTGATGGTACCACACATAAAAAAAGGAATCAACAGGTACAATCAGGTAGTCTCTTTATTGGGGGATATTGACATTCCTCGACTTAAAGGATGCATATTTTCACATCCTATTACTCCCATGTTTTCGTATTTTGCTTTTCTTTGGCTGGTCTGGGCACACAGGGCGTAGAGCTTTCTACTGCTTCATTATTTTTCACAAGTAGGTTTCAAGTCGGTTGGTTTCATTTTTTGATTTGCGAGACCATCAGATACTGCTATTGAATAGAAAGATCTAAAACAGGCATCCGTTTCCTGTTCTTTTATGAAACAAAACTATAATATTAACTTCGAAGTACAACACATCCTTTGGAGAATCCTGTGATTCCTTTTACAGACAAGAATGCACACGCTGAAATGTCTCGCCTTCTATACTAATCATTGATATTATGTTGATAGTCCTAAGTATAAAGCTAAGCTTTATTACAACTGTTGCATAAACTTAACATTAACCAAGATAACTAAACAAAGACCAATGAACCTTGAAAAAGAGGTCCAGGTCAGATGAACCATGCCAGGCAGACAGGTACAGCTAACAATGCTTCTATACAACATACATAGTTGACACATTACTTATAGTTTAAGAAAAATAGACCAAAACACAAAAACTTAACACTGTGCAATGAACCGTGAAAATGAGGTCACGGTTAAATAAAACCTGCTCGACTGACATAAAGATCATAAAATATTTTTATACACCAAATATAGTTGACCTATGGCATAAAGCATTAGATAAAAAGACCAAAACTCAAAAACTTAACTTTGACCACTGAACCATGAAAATGAGGTCAAGGTCACATGACATCTGCCCGCTAGACATGTACACTTAACAATCATTCCATACAACAAATATAGTAGACCTATTGCATATGGTATGAGAAAAACAGACCAAAACACAAAAATTTAACTATAACCACTGAACCATGAAAATGAGGTCAAGGTCAGATGACACCTGCCAGTTGGACATGTACACCTTACAGTCCTTCCATACACCGAATATACTAGCCCTATTGCTTATAGTATCTGAGATATGGACTTGACCACCAAAACTTAACCTTTTTCACTGATCCATGAAATGAGGTCGAGGTCAAGTGAAAACTGTCTGACAGACACGAGGACCTTGCAAGGTACGCACATATCAAATATAGTTATCCTATTACTTATAATAAGAGAGAATTTTTTTTCAAGTGGTCACTGAAGCATGAAAATGAGGTCAAGGACATTGGACATGTGACTGACGGAAACTTTCTTCCACCTTCTAAAATATAAAGCTTTTAAGAAGTGAGCTAACGCCGCCGCCGTAGCCGCCGCTGCCGGATCACTATCCCTGTGTCAAGCTTTCTGCAACAAAAGTTGCAGGCTCGACAAAAAACTGAAGCTCTAAACCCCACAGTTACTAGTATACCAAAAGAACCGACTTGTTCGATGTTTTCAAAGATCATTGAACCAGAAAGTGAGAATCTGCTACCACTAGGTTTGATAGTGTTAGCATTATTTTCAACCTAAAAAGAGTTTAAAAAAAGAAAAAAGCCAGTTTGAAGGGACCCCAACTCAGGGGAAATACATAACCAAGTAAGAGCAAGATATGAAATCTAAAGCAGAGATGACATTTGGAGATACAGAAATTTTCCTTTGAAGAGCATAGGCCATATTCATAAGAGACTCCGTGCGAATGCTTAACGGAGGCCCAACTTCCTGTGAGAGTGCAGTATTTTCAAAGAAGATGGAACTCCTACGAACACTGTCATCATCTGATATAAAAAATCATGATCACCAAAAAAAACCTTATCTGGGCTTCTATGGTTAAAGGCCTGGATGTCTTGTAGTTCTAGGGATCATGGGAAGGAACGTGAAACAGACATTTATATTCCATTTGAGCAAGGCGGTTCAAAATTCTATTAATTTGGCATTAACTGTTAGCTTGCAATAGAGTTGTTAGAATCTTCATATCGTCTTTAAGAGATGCCAACCATGATAGGGTTAAAAACCTCGACTAGACCATACAGACTCGGCCGAATATGGATTGTAAAGAGGCAAGTCGGGTAAACTCATTTCTGCAAAAAGGGTCTCTCATTATGCCAGGGCAAGAAATATGATATCTCAGGTGGTCTAGTTACACTACCGGTAAGTGATAATTTAATTAAGACATAGATAACCTCAAATGACCGGGTACTGTTTAGAACAACAGGAATAAATTGAAACTAACCCATCTATTTCCTAAATCTAATAAGAAAGAGTTGGTGATATAAATCATGAGGACAAGCCACTTAACAGTGGACACAAGCAATTGCTTCCTATCATCCATAATAAAGGCAACAGTAGTATATACTGCTGTTCGAAAGTCATAATTTGATTCATCATTGAGAGAAAACAAACCCGGGTTACAAACTAAAACCGAGGGCAACACATCAACTATAAGAGGAAACCAACGAAACAACAGAATGTATATCATATCTGTTTTTCGTTCATTGTTTTGTGCCTTAATCAGGCCGTTTGTTTCTTGTTAAGTTGTTTTACATTTGTCATTTTGTGGACTTTGTTAACAGACTTTGTGGTAATGGCTTATCACATTGTTGAAGAACGTACACATAGTTGTAAACTTATGTGGCATTCAGTCTCTGTTTGTCTCATCAGCAATCATACCATATCATATTTTAATACTTAATAGTGGACACAAGCCATTGCTTCCTATCATCCATAATAATTGTAGTAAATATTACCTATGATATATACTATTTAAATTATCATCCCTTACCACAGACAAAATTGCTTACTAGTATCTGAAAGTATGCCAACTACTTGCCTCTACAACCCTAGATAAAGTCAGTGAAGAAAACATTAGATCGACAACCAAAAGCTAATTTTATGTAGTCTATGGGATCGTGTGGTCTAGGGAGCTGGATACGGTGAAGAGGATGTTGCTTACGGAAATTTGAAGATCTAACATGTTGGGCTTAATTTGAGACGAATTTTATATATAGTTTGGTGTAAGCCCTGTATAACAACGTGTTATCCAATGGAGAATGTCTGTCATACTGAAGAGACAAGGTCTCACTAGGTCACCGAAAGATGAATTTTTGCATGACTTCCTTAAAATAAATTTATAAATTTATATATTGGTTAAAACAAATATAAATATAGACCAATTCAAGTACACCTTCTAGGGTGCACGTGACTTTAGTGACTCAGCACGAGGTATTTTGGATGTAATAAGACTTTTTGTAAACAATAAACATTAGCACATCATAGAAAAATAAGTGAGTAATCTATGTTTAAAATTTTAGAACAAAAATCTTGGTTTTAAAGTCTAGATTTTCTACAAAAATCTGGTTTTATTTGCCACAAAATCCCCTTTTTCTATTAAATGCAATGAAACAGTAAATAATCATGCTTTGCGCGAAGTTTCTCCTTGGTATATGTACAAAATGGTCTATCTACATTAGTCATTCTCTCTGCTGTTTTGATGCAATTGCAGATTGAAAATTTCTTAATTTAAAATTTTATACTAGCTATATTTAGTTGAAGAAAAAAAATCTCAGAGTGGTTAGAATAATTCTTTCTCAAATGTATACATTTGTACATGCATGTATCATAAGACTCAAACAAGTAAACTAATATAAATAACTAAAAATAGGTTTATATATATCTTAAATGTATTGTATTTGTGTTTGATTACTGAATCCTTTTTAAAATTCAGTCCAGTATCTTATATTACCCAGTATTGCCAAGTATTACCCAGTAAAACCCGGGTTCTCCCAGTATTTCCCACTGGGCTGGGCAATACTCATAAAATCCGGGTTTTTGCCAACCCTGACTGCATGCAATGATCCTCTATTTATCATGCACCGAAACACCAAATATGTGTGTACAAGGGGATAGGCTGTGGATTTTCTACAAAATTTTCATATGTTTAGCATTGAATCAACACAAGGGTACATAATTCTTAAATTGAAAACAAACTGGTAATGCCATGCAAAAAAAACACAGAAAAATGACCAAAAACAAAACAATAGTATTCGCAAGACAACCTAGAAAACTAAAGACTGAGCATTATGAACTCCAACACAAACCAGGAATGATCTTAGGTAATTAAAAAACAGATATTTTCTGTTGGTCAACCAACACATGATAGTGCATGGATTTCCATGATAGAGTTCACTCAAAAAAACCAACAAGCATGTCATGATTGAAATTATTACTTTGTACGGAATAGTGATTAGACCGATATAGTTTATTTTAGAATAACCATTGTCATTTGTAACAACTTCAATGTCAAGCCTGGCTCCTCTTAGTAAATGTTGACCATAATTCAGCTGTCCTGTTACCATGAAAGTCTTTTAATGTTAGAAGGTTTTTATTCAGGTTATTTTGTTAATTTTTCTCTCTGTCAAATTCAAATCAGAAGTCACAAACTCGAATCTACAGTTTGCAGAATCAACAAGTTTTGTACAAGTTTATGTAAAGCATTGAATAGATATTGGTGAAGGGTATAGCTGCATAAATGTAGCTCTAATGGTCCTAATAATAATTTAAGACAATTTGAGGTCATCTGAACTGGATCAATGTTTTCTCCTTTGGGGTGCGATTAACAATTATTAGCCAGTTTTTATTCAAGGCTTTAAAACAGTAATAAGAATGGTTGTGCTATTAAAGCAATTGAGTATAGTTACTTACAAAAATGACAGCAACCAGAAAAACAAAAATAAATTTTGACTACATTTTCAACCATGGCACATGTTTTGCACTTACTTAAGATGGAAGGATTATTTGACGATCACAGAAAGTATATAAACAACATCAGTGTGCCAATATAAAACAGATCATGGTGAGGCCTTATAGATTTTGTATATATTTCATATAAGGTTTGAATTCCAATACAGCATAATGGATACATACTTATGGCTTGAAAACACAAAAAAGATCAGTTTTGTATACAAAATTTTACTTACACATAAGATATTGAATATTATTCCATTACAAAACTCAAACATCCAGTTCAATCAACAATTAAAATAAATACTAAAATAGGGTATAGAAGAAACAACCATTCTCACAATACAGTCACATCTCATTTAGTATGTTTAATTTTCATATATTGATTGTATTATCGAAACTTATTGAATGGGATACATTTCTTTAATACATTAATAATTCTATCAAAACAATAAGCATTTTGAAATGTTAAAACAAAATAATATTAAAACACTTATCTAAAAAAAACATTATATAACTGTCTTCATTATATGCAGGGCCTTTTCTTTTGATAACTATGTGAAGTACGGATCCAGTCAAGTATAGATAGAAGGTAAGTAAGGGCAGAGAAGTCAAGAAGAAAGGAAAGAGATAAAGATACCTAAAATGTCCTCATCATTATAGAACTAAATAAAAACAACAATCTAACAAGTCATGTAGTTTTGTATCTCGCTAATCTACCTAGCTTAGCTTGAAAGTATTAGAATGCTTAATTAAGTTTTGAATAAAACATGTATAGAAATAGCATATTAAATTTTGTATAATACATCAATTAACAAACATATTTTTTGCTCCCATAAATAAATACAAAACATATATTGGGTTAAAAAAATGGCAATTTCTAAGAGTATCCTATTGCAATTTAGCAATACTATCAATACATTTTATACTTGAAGCTTAAAAGAGCTCATGCACTAAAAGCTTCAAACTGAATTGTTCTCCATCTTCAATTTCCTAGTCTATTCTGCTATCAGCAACATGTAACACAGAACATCAGGCTTTCCAGAAACCTTTACCACGGTAGATCTGACATTCCCAGCATGCTTGGTTTACATTCATCTACAACAGAAAAGGTTACAGTACACAAATGATTCTGTTAATAAGGGTCAATATGTTAAATTTGTAATTTTGTACAGACTATCCTGACTTAATATGGGAATTTTGCTTTCATTGGGAGATCTTTTATCAGTCTCTATAGATTTCTTTACTAGGAATTAAGTGTTAAACATTGTACAGACACCTGCCATGTATATTGTCTTTTTATTGTTGTTTGGTTGCTGTATCATTAATTTATCCCCCTTATCAAATTTCATTAGTTTTCAGTCTAATGCATCCTCAGCTATTGTGGATAGTAAAATAGGAATGCAAATGCTTTATTTATATTCTTCAGTTGATTGAGTCTCAAAATATATGGTACAAATGCTAGAAAAAAGTTCTTCTTTCCATGTGTTAACATAAAACAGCAGCTTTGTGTTTTATACATTTCACTGTACTGTTTCAAAATCAGTTAACTCACCATATTCTTCGTTAAGAATTTCATAATTGTAATGGTGTATGAATCTATCTGATCCCAAGATACTACAATAGGGACAGTAGACAAAACATGACAGATCCAATTCAATTGCTCTATACATTTTAAGTTAACATCACAAAATGTAAACGATTTTAACCTCTCAGTGTTCACAAGCAGTGATTGTTTTAACAAAAGCCTTCTATAACATACATGTACATTATCATATCTTCGTCTAGTTTTAAAGGTTATACAATGACCTGTGGGAGTATATGTTCATTTTCTCCTCCAGTTGGTCTATGTTGGAAATAGAAGTTTCATTAGTGATGAATAACTTATTTTCATACATACATCAACCTGAAGTTTATATATTGCAAGATTAATCTTTACTTCATTTACAAATGATTTACATACCCAATCAATTTTTTGCCAGCCAAGACATCTTCTCTTCTAAGTTTCCTGCAATTGAACAAACAAAAATATATATATGTGTATTTTAATAATATTGATAAAGAAAGTGAACACACTAATATGCCATGCCTGGTTTACTGAAAAAGATTGAATTTAATTGATCAGGTACCTTTACTTAACATTATCAAAACTCATTCAAATTCCTGACATATTTATCTTTATGCAATCATTCAATACTATTCATGTCATGATATTGTTGATAGTTATTTATTGAAACAGATCTACCTAAAAACACTTCAGGCTGACTGACACACCATGAAAATACATTCAAGGTCAGATGAAAATGCCAGACTGATAAATATAAACACACCTAACAATTATTTCATACACCTATTTATTGTTACTTTAATAAATTTTTACGTGAATAAAGTTTAGTAGAATAATTTCATGCATACTCAGGACAATAAAATTATTTGATTAATATATAGTTAACAAGTCTCTGTAAAGTTGTATCTGAAAAACAAGTCTAACCAACAGTTTCGAAATTGACCTTTGAAGCGGTCAAGTTGAAATGAACCCTCCAAGATGTGCATCCAGCTAACAACCATTCCATACAACGCAATATAGCTGATCTATATCTATTGTTTATAGTATCTGACATATGGAATAAACATAAAAAACTTAAATCTTTATCAATGATCCAGTATTGAAATAAGATTAATGCAAAATTGACAAGGACTTTTAAAATTGACCTCTAAACCTGGTTCAACCAATGGCAAGTCACCATATTTTTTTTTAATAACAACTATTTAGGTTCTCAAAGTCATATTCAAACTAAAACAAAATATTTTTGTGTTCTTGTAATTTGTTAATTATGATAACTTACGCATGTAAAGGCTTTTCTTTATAGCAAACATTAGCAGCTCTTCTTCTTGACCTTGGTTCTTCCAGTACATTCCTATATCAGACAAAAACATTTCTCAATTATTTGTATATTTATAAGGATAGTGGAAAACTGACAATGAAAAAAATATAATTTTTCATTGAACTTTTAGAGTGTTTTTTTAGCTGTTAATTCATATTACTGATGACGAAAAAATATCATTACAGAAATATGACTCTTCCACATACAGTCATATAATCTAGAGGTTCTTAATTGCCTGTATCACCTATCTGGATTTCTATCTTTTGTCAACATTGTTCACAATCAAGGATCCGGAAAATAAACGTGTAGTATGAGAAATTAAGGACAGCAATTTGAAATCAAATTGAGATTTGAGATGACTAAAATTTTATCCTTGCAATAACTTTCATATTTCTGTTTCTTGCAAAAGCCTTACCTAAATCTTAGAAGTATGATGAGTCAGTTGGTTAGATAAAAATGTTAGAACACTGAAATACACATAAGCAAATCAAAGAAGAATACATCTAATATCCTAAAGATCAATGAGGTTTTGAGGCTTAGCACCTGTAGATCATGAGGGTTCAGGCAAACAAACTTTAATCTTAGTAACTTACTCTGCATCAGGAGTAGTAACACCATCTTCATCAAATGATCTATTGTTCTTGGATTCCTTAGACTCATTTAATAATAAATTAGGACTTATATTTTCATCTCCTTTCTTCATAACAAGAGCTGGACTAGAAACATTTTTGGACTCCAGTTTGTCAATATTAGCTCCTTTAACTGGTGACTCCATACTTTCAGGTTTCATTTTAGGACCAAGTGATGCCAGTCTCTTTTTCAATAAACTCAAACTACTTGATGTACCAGTGCCAGTATTCTGAAATAATAGTTGTCAAATTAAAGCAGTAGAAACATGAGAATATGATATGTAAAAAAAAAGATTGCATTATTATTCCTTGGTTATTAAACATAATGATTCAAATAAGCGTCACAGTGTCTTGATAGCGTGACATGTCATCATGTAGACTGTTACTGTTTTTGTCCTAAATATACAATTAACAAGTTATCTCAAAAGACTAATTTTAGATTTTTTGCCCCATGAATTTGTCTTTGATTTGTCTTTGATTTTTCTTGAATTTATTTCACACCAGGGTCATTACAGTTTAATTAGTTATCAAAGGTATCAGGATTATAATTTAGTACGCCAGACGTGCGTTTCATCTACATAAGACTCATCAGTGACACTCATATCAAAATATTTATAAAACCAAACAAGTACAAAGTAAGTCTTTCAATCTTAACCTGAATTCACAGTATCACAGCTTTATGCATGTACTTTTAGGTTATAACAATATAATGGCATATATTTTCCTAAAAAATATTGTCAAATTTTAACATTTTCTGATAGTTTATATTTGAAATTTCCTTAGATTTTTGGAAATTTTTAAGTATTTATCCCCTCAAAAAAATAAATGGATACTGAATCTATTTGAAGATCAAATGTTGAAAGTGAATCAATAAAAAATAAATCTATTAAAGTCATATGAAACCTCAAATTAAAAAAAATATGCATATGCTTTTTTTAAACAAAATGGATAGTTTTCATTAGGCCAAAAAAAATTATATGTGTGTTTAGGATTACCCGACTGACCCTATTTTGAGCACCAACCCTAAGCCATTTTATTTCCATCGTAAAGTGAAAAATAAAATGAACTCATGTCTAAAGTGAAAATAGTGTTGCCTGATACATCCCATTGTTCATAATCGTGAATATGATAGCTGTTTTCAGGAAATATTGCGACTTGTATGATGTAATAAACGATTTGCCACCATTTTTTTCCAATCCAATCATTAAAATAACGGGTAAACTCGGCCCATGATGCACTTGGACCACGACAAGACGAAACCGCACACTCAAAATTATGTCACAAAAAATAAAATGAAAAAATAAAATAAAATGGAAATACCGGCCTACCTGCCCTATTTTTTTTAAAGCATGTTTATACCTTAAACAGACATATATTTTTTTTTTGGCCTTATTAAACTTATGTACATATTCTTTTTTCTGAAGAAAATTCTCTAATTTGTCCACAATTAGAAGAAGTTTACTCTTTTTTATTTTCTTGCTTCCAGGAAGCAATTCACCGACATATTTTCCGTATGCAAAGTGACCTTAGCGTGACCCTTCTTGTAAAAATCTGGTGATTGCAATACGCATGATCTGTCACTAAAATAAACTATTATCTGATTGGTCAAGTTATACACGTGCTCAATATCGATGCTTATTTGTTGATTGTTTACTATATTAAGGTGACAATCGGTAAACTCAACAATTAATGAGCGGCCATATTTTCATCTCATAACAGACAAAGAGAAAAAAAATTTGACGATTGAATATTAAACAAAGGAAGGACACAGATGGATTTATGACAAAATTGTGTTTTGGTGATGGATCTTACTTAAAATACTTTACTAAACATTCTTGCTGCTTACAATTATCTCTCTCTAAGATGAACTTGGCCCAGTAGTTACAGTGGGAAAAGTTAGTAAAAACTTGCAAATTTTTTGAAAATTGTTAAAAATTGACTATAAAGGGCAATAACTCCTTATGGGGTCAATTGATCATTTTGGTCATCTGGATTTATTTTTAGGTCTTACTTTGCTGTACATTATTGCTGTTTACAGTTTATCTCTTTTTATAATAATATTGAAGATAATAACCAAAAAGACAAAATTTCCTTAAAATTACCTTTTTTTTAGCAACTTGGCAGCAACCTAATAACAATTGTCGGATTCATTTGAAAATTTCAGGGCAGATAGATCTTGACCTAATAAACAATTTTACCCCATATCAGATTAACTCTAAATGCTTTGTTTTTTGCGATATACAATGTAAGCCAAAAACTGCATTTTTCTCTTATGTTCTATTTTTAGCCGTGGCAGCAATCTTGGTTGGTTGGCCGGGTCACCGGACACATTTTTTAAACAAGATACCACAATCATGATTGTGGCCAAGTTTGGTTTAGTTTGGCCCAGGAGTTTTAGAGGAGAAGATTTTTGTAAAAGATTACTAAGATTTATGAAAAATGGTTAAATAAACTATAACGGGCAATAACTCCTTAAGGGGTCAACTGACAATTTTGGTCATGTGGACTTTTTTATAAATCTTATTTTGCTGAACATTATTGCTGTTAACAGTTTTTCTCTATCTATAATAATTTTCAAGATAATAACCAAAACAGAAAAATTTCTTTAAAATTACCAATTCAGGGGCAGCAACCCAACAACGGGTTGTCGGATTCATCTGAAAATTTCAGAGCAGATAGATCTTGACCTGATTAATAATTTAAACCCATCAGATTTGCTCTAAATGCTTTGGTTTTTGAGATATATGCCAAAAACTGCATTTTACCCCTATGTTCTATTTTTAGCCATGGCGGCCATTTTGGTTGGTTGGCCGGGTCACCGGACACATTTTTTTAACAAGATACACCAATGATGATTGTGGCCAAGTTTAGTTTAATTTGACCCAAATGTTTCAGAGGAGAAGTTTTTTGTAAAGTTAACTATGACGGACAATGGACTCAAAGTGATGAGAAAAGATCACTTGGCCCTCCGGGACAGGTGAGCTAAAAATGATAAATTCGTACACAAAAGACTAATTTTATGATATACATGCATTGGTTCAAGAATTGGATAAACAATATTTTTCACCAGTCACTAATTTCATATGACTTTAACTTAACTTAAATTTTTCTAAAACATCTAATAATTTGCAACTGTTTATCAAATGCCAACGACATCAACATGTGGTGCTGTGTAACATTTCAATTGTATGAATAATGTAAAACTGTTGAAATTTTTATGCATATGTATTCTTTAATATCTAACAATGTTCCATTAGATGTAAGATTTGATTACTTTAATATTCTTGTAAACAAACACTAGAAATGACAATACACTTTTATAGAAAAACGAAAATTCCACTTTTTTCCTAAAGTTAATATTAAAGTTACCTCTTTGTCTTCTTTCCTTGCCTTTTTCTTTTTCTCTGATCTTACTTCTGATGAAGAGTCATGGCGCCTTTTCCCCTTTCCTTCCTTTAGGACAATATCTAATGCTTTGTGTTCTTTTTTTAATTCATTATCAATGTTTAAAGTTTTTGACGATATTTGTGTTCCTGTAACCGGTTCTAAGCACTTATCAGGAACATGCTCCTGTTCTAAGCTCTTATCAGGAACATGCTCTTGTTCTTTTATGTCAAAGTCTTGATTTCTGTCAAGTTTTTGACTTCTAGATCTTGACCTCTTTGTAACACACATTAAATCAATTTTCACAGGGGATTCGTCTACCAAGATTTCTTCTTCATTTCCACTATTGTCTTTGATTATTTCATCTCTAGGCTTCAATGGGGTTTCACAAATTGCATGAACAGTTTCTACAATGTCTTGGTTTTCTACATTCTCACAAGAAAAGATGTTGTCAGGGAAACTCTTTTTTCTTGTGTTTTTGAATAATTTATCTAAAGGATGATCTTCCCCTTTATTTGATTTAGGTTTTGTCCTGGATTTTTTCTTTAGTATTTTTGAAGTTTGAAAGTCATCCTCATCACTAAGATCAGTTGTGGTTGATATGAATGATTTTGAACGTCCTGTTTGATAGTTTGATTCTGCTTTGTCAGTTTCTTGGCTTTTTTTCAGTTCTGATCCAACTGACCTTGATTTCTGAATATTTGACCTTGAATTTTTTAACTTTTCTTCATCATGTTCATTAGAATTAGCTGAAACTTTGTTAGGACCTGGAATATCAGCATTTGACAGTATATCTGGCTCCTGGGATACAGTTTCTTCGCTATAAGTTTCCTGATTACCAATAACTTCCGACAAGGCTTCTGACCTTAACCTACCTCTAGATTTACTTCGTGTTATTGTTTTAGAAGGTATGAACTCAGGTTCCCCTAAATCCTGTTCCTTTGACTCATCATTTTTCCGTGTCCTTGATCTTCCTCTAGATCTACTTCTTTTTTCTTCCTTTGTTTGACTTTCTATCACATGATCTATGTTAAACACCTCATTTTCCATCTTCCTTGCCTTGCTCCTGCCACGTGATTTACTCCTTGTGGCCTGTTTTGTATTTTCTTCCATTTCATCTTTCATTTTCTTAGGTCTACCACGGGAACGACTTCTTGATTTAGTTGGCAAATCATCTTCAATACTGTCTTCATCATTTTTCTTTTTGTGAAAACTTCCTACAGATGACTCCGGATTTACAGAGATTTCAACATCAATATCTTCATTTTCACTTGCCTTTTCTGTGGACTTTCTTTTCTGAGCATCACTATTTGAATCTGACTGTCCTTCATCAACATCCTGATTCACTACTGTGATTCTCTTACCACGAGATCTACTCCTTCCTCTGGACTCACTTCTCTCCCTTTCTTGTGCACTGCCTTTACTTTTAGACCTTGACCTTGAAGTTTTCTTGGGGATGTCTGGAGAACAACCCTTTAAAGGCAGATTATAAATAACTTCACCTTTTCCATTTGACTCATTGCTAATCATCTTTTTTTCTCCTGCAACTGATTTTTTGTTCTGGTCAGACTTTAATTCCAGATTATCTGTTTGGTCAGAATGTAATTTGACATCATTTGTATGGACGGAGTGTATTTTATGATCATTGATTTGGCTGTCAGTGGTTTGATTGTTTACTTTGTCCCTGAATGTACCATATGATTCCTTTTCTCCATGAACAGACACATCCATAGACATATCATATACAGAAGATGCATGTTTTAGGACAGTTGGTGTCCTCTCATGGAAATCAAACATGGACTTAACGTTACTATCATCAGTTTCATGTTTAGTAAGCTTGATTTTGGTTTTAGAACGTGATCTTTGTGGTAGCTTGGTTGGTACGCGTTCTCTAGTTCCATCGAACATTTTTCTCGATGCTGCAAATACAATTTTTCCTGGTTTTGGAAGTCTGAATTCAACAGCTGATTGATGTCCTTCAGTCTTTTTATCTTCTATTTTACTATTATCTTTCAAGTTGTCATTGACAACCTCCTGATTCTTTCCTTTTTTATTGATATCATTCTTAACCATTTTGTCAATTTGAGCAGTAGATTTGCCTTTTTTATCTGAATTTTTAGAAGATTTGACCATTTTCTGATTATCTGCTTTTGTATCAGATGTTTCAAGAATAATTCCTTTAGAATTATCAATGATTTCAGTAAAATCCATATCACTATTAAAATACTCTGTAACATCTGTATCACCAAGATTATCAGGTGTGTGTTTTTTCATAGCAACTGGTAGTAAAAATGCGTCTTTAGATGATGGAACCAAAAATGTCTTCCTTTTGTCTTCCTTCGAGTTCACGGAAGTATCAGATTTTGAGGATTTTGGGGGCAACGCTTCCTTTTTCATTAAAATATTTTCCTGTGACTTTGAAGTAACAACCTCTTGAGTATTTTCTGACACAAAAAAAGTTTCTCTTCTATCCTTTGACTTGGTGGAGTTCTGCAAGGTACCAGAAGGTACTACAAATGTTCCTCTTCTATTTTTATCTTGTTTTGTAAGTTCCTTGTCTTCTGATTCTACATTGTCAGGAAGAATAACAGTTTCTTTTGGACATTTTGTATTTGGATCATCCGTATATTTTGTACTACCATCATGATTTAATTTATCAGTTGTGTTTGTACTACACTCAGGATCTGGCAATACAAATGTTCCTCTTCGTTCTTTTTTACTTGGTTGTTCATTATTCTTAGTTGTGTTTTTTTCTTTCTTTTTTGAAACCTTTTTAGATTGATCATCTTTCACTTTCTCTAATGTATGAGTTGACTCAGTTGGATTTCCAGATAGATTTTGCTTTTTCTTTTTACCTTCATGTTCAGAACTTTTATCCTGTGTTTGCTGATCAGTACTTTCTATGTTTGTTTGTTTATCTGCCAGTTTTATGTTATTTATTTCCTTTTTCTGACCATCTATATTCTCTGACAAATCAACCTCCTCAAATTTCTGGCTCTCTTTCTCAGTATTTTTCTGCTTTCTCTTTTTACTTCTTGTCTTAGCATGTATATCCTCATTATCTACCGTTTCAATTGTGTTTTGTTTTTCTTCCTCTAAAACTTCTTCCTCTATACCTGCAATGGCACATTATAGAATTATAGAAATAAATATTAAGAGAACCTTCAGGTAACATTTCATATCAAGCAGTATTAAATAAATGAATAGATAAAGACTTATTATGAAAAATGTTGCCAATAGTACCGGTAAACCTTCTTTCAAATTTGAAGTGAATAAGTTTCAGCTGTAAATCTTATAAATTAGGAATGTCTTATGATAAAAAGTTACTGGTATGTCAAACCTATTACTGAGGATACGACAGGGTGTGAAGTCACTGGTATGTCAAACCTATTACTGAGGTTACGACAGGGTGTGAAGTCACTGGTATGTCAAACCTATTACTGAGGTTACGACAGGGTGTGAAGTCACTGGTATGTCAAACCTATTACTGAGGTTACGACAGGGTGTGAAGTCACTGGTATGTCAAACCTATTACTGAGGTTACGACAGGGTGTGAAGTCACTGGTATGTCAAACCTATTACTGAGGTTACGACAGGGTGTGAAGTCACTGGTATGTCAAACCTATTACTGAGGTTACGACAGGGTGTGAAGTCACTGGTATGTCAAACCTATTACTGAGGTTACGACAGGGTGTGAAGTCACTGGTATGTCAAACCTATTACTGAGGTTACGACAGGGTGTGAAGTCACTGGTATGTCAAACCTATTACTGAGGTTACGACAGGGTGTGAAGTCACTGGTATGTCAAACCTATTACTGAGGTTACGACAGGGTGTGAAGTCACTGGTATGTCAAACCTATTACTGAGGTTACGACAGGGTGTGAAGTCACTGGTATGTCAAACCTATTACTGAGGTTATGACAGGGTGTGAAGTCACTGGTATGTCAAACCTATTACTGAGGTTACGACAGGGTGTGAACTACTTCAGGGGGAAGTTTCAATTTCATAACTTCCAAGCCCAGCAGACTTTTTTTTTTAATCTGACAGTAGAGATGACAGCTGGAATGACTTAGACCCATTTTAGTCAAAAGTGTAATCATAGGAAAGCTCTTCTTGTGTGTAAGCCCATCACTTTAATGATTTATCTCAAGACCTATATTTGTAATTCCAATTGAAAGACATTTTTAACTACAACTTAGCGCAAACATGAAATATATTTTAACTATGACTAATCAGTATTTAAAATTGAATTCTTCAGCGAGGTGTTTGCAAGAAAACAAATTTTATGGAAAAACTAGACAATGCCGTAAAAGGAAAGCAATTCGTCAATTATTATTTTGGTATTTGATACTCTATTTTTCAAAGCAATATTGGAGTTTTCAAGTACCTGTTGAGCTCTCTATTGTACATATGTACTAGCATAAAAAGGTAAAAGTATTCAAAATATTAAACAAACATATTATTCAGATATATATGACAGACTTACCTTCCTCTACAGGTAATTCCATCATTTCATCAGGCTGTAAGACATCATCAATCAACATAGACTGTTCTGTAATGATACTCATGTCTAATCGTGCCACTCTCTGTGGCAGTGATCGTGTAGGTGAGTCAGTCATTAATACCTTAGTTTGATGTAATGGGGCCCTGAAAAACATATTATACTTTTTTTAATTTTTGAGTTGAGTTGTACTTTTTAGTAGTAATTATAATTTATTTGTTGTGTTTTTCATAACAATTCAACAGCCAAGAAAGTTGACTAATACCAAGTGTTTTTATGGTTTTTGCATTTATATTATTGGTTTATGATCATTCTACATGTTAAACATAACTTTATAAAAGAAAATATATCAAATGATTTTCCAATTTGCAATTGATTTCAACTGAAGATATGTTTATGACAAACAACAATCTTCAACAGATGTCAAATGCTGACAAACATTCACATAAATCATTTTGGCAGATGAGCTATAGTTTACCACCACTTACCTTACAATTTGTTCACGATGAAAGTCTCCATCATCATCAGAGATCAAACACATTGATGAAGATCTACATGACCCTGTTGACCTTCGAGATACATTCATACACAAATCCATAGCTTCTCCAAGACTTGCAGTAGCATCAAACAACTGCTGTCCCATCTTACCAAGATGGTTCTTTAACTCAGATATATATTTCTAAAAGCAAGCAAATAAAATGTTCAAATGCATCATTATAATTTAAAGGGAAGCAATAATCAAAGAGCTGAAAGCTCTGAGGAAAAATGACGCCACTGTCTCTAATATTGGGATACTTTTTATGCAAGTCTTGATTTTCACATACTGCAATTAGTTTAACATTGCAACATGTCTTGTACGCATATAATTGATATTCGTATAAGTGTGTGTGAAGTGAAGATGAACACTGGCTGGTTTTTTTAATAGTCCAAATAATTATGACGTCTTGGAAGGCTATTTTAAATTTTTGCTTCGACGCCTTCGTCAAAGAAAATAATAATATAGCCTTTCAAGATATCATAATTATTTGGACTAGTTTTTTTTAGTTCAAATGAAAAGGTCAAGACTACCTGAATGATCTACAGTATCCATTGACTACTGGCTGTTTTTTGTGCAAATAAATACTGTAGAAAGGCTTGTATAGTTCGCACTGGTACATAGTCCGAACCAAGGGTCCGGAAACGGTCATATATGCCAGTCTTGACCTAAACTGAAAGTAGTTTGTCCTAAATGAGTAATTGGGATTTAGGACAAATTTTATTTTTTTACAGAAATAATTTCGGTCATTCAATGTCATTTCGTTGAGATCGAGTTTCTAACATTGTCTAAATCGCCATTTTGAACTTATTTTTTGTTGTTATCCTTTTCCTGTAATAAAACTGCCACTCCAGTAAAGTGTTATAATCCTGAGGGCCCTCCTAATAACTATAGTAATGCCTCCGGGAAATATTGGCTAATGATCGCTAATATCTTTACCTGTGTTTTTAATTAATTTTTTTTATTGATCACTAGCTCAGAACTAATATTTTAAAGAAATTAAAAGTTCATAACAACCGTCTGCATTATTTAATTACTTTTCTCAGCTTTGACAATTAATATTTTGATTTAAAATTAAATTAAAATTAAATTAATTTACGTAGAACAAAATATTGTTTCACAACAAACACACGTGCTTTGTTTACTAATACGCATGCTTGAAATTCTCTTCCGCAAATTAGACACTAAATCGTAAATTAAAAATGATTTCATGCTAAATTAAACAAGTCCAACTATTATAATTAATATTCAAACACTATTAAAGGTAAAACAGTTAAAAAGCCGACGATTTCCTGTGAATTTGATAAACAAAACTAATCCCGGAAATGAGTCCGGAATTGGTCGTTTTACTATTGTCGTAAAACATCCGGTTATAATTTTGTCTTCAAAATCGAAAGAAACGTAAGCGAAGTTTGAGAAATTTTTCGTTTTGAGTCATTAAAATCATTTCATTTTTAAACTGGTGCCTTCCTTTTATTGCTCAAGATCGATTTTAAGGAACATGGTAGGGAAATTTCTGAAGTAAATGTGATGCAACAGTTAAACAAGTTCATTGATGCTACGAGTATGACTGTATGAGCATACACACAATCTTTGTTTAAAAAGGGCACCAACTTTTAAGTTATCCCAAAATGACCGAAATTTAGTGAAAAAATTTCCGGATCCTTGGTCCGAACCCCCTTCTCCCCACAAAATTTAAGGTAAAAAAACTTTCTGTTACTGTTAGAAAAGGTCTAATGAAACTCTGGTAATTTCAAATCCTGTGCGATCGTTTGCGGTATTTTCTTGGGAAAACCAGTTTTCCGTCATCAAACAGAAGTTGAAACTGCTTGTTAAAGATTCTAGAACGCTTCATGATTGTTAAAATAAGTTTAATTCACTTACAAAACAATTTAGAAACTTGTGTACGTTTAAACAGGAAGTTTAAAAAGCACGTGTAAAAGAAGAAATTAACCAGTGAGAGTCGAAATCCAAACTAACATGACAGATATCACTATAATATATACGACTTTGAAAGTAAAACAGTTCCATCCTTTTGTAAAACAGTCTTTAATATACCTATCACATTAATGTTTGAAGGGTCTTTAAAAGCTAATACAACGAACCATATTAGCAGAGCTCCAGATAAGAATTCACGAATTGGGGTTTTTACCCACCATTTTCTTATGTAATTGGGTGATTAAGTTTTTTATTGCATTATCAATTCAAATTCACCCCTCAAGTTAATATCAAATTGGGTTTTCCACCACCAAGCTCCTTAATGTATTGGGTTTTTACATCAACACAATATTGAATATTTAGGCAATATCAACCCCAGATGTTTTTCCATCTTTAATACCGTATTTGGGCATGTATAGTCTGCACTTTTTTTCCTTAAATATGTAGTTTGTACAAGGGGTGCGGACTATACACACCTATAGACGGTTTTCGAAATTTATAAAAAAAAAAATATTTTTTTTTTTTTTTTTTTTAATTTCGTTTTTTTCTTCACTAATAATGTATATTGGAGACGTTAATTATATTTATTTCAATTAATTCTTATTATTTTTAAACTTTTCTCTTCAAAATTGATTAGTCAAAGTAAAGGTGTGACATCCTGTATAGGTAATCAAGAGGGGTAATTAAGGATTAAGTATGGGTGTGTAGCAATTAAATAATGATGTCAAGTTTTGACAGGTGTTAAATATTATAATCCCCAGGCAATAGAACAACATGATCAATGAAAAGATTATATAAGATTAAATAGTTTAAAAATTTTGATTACTGCTAATTAATTTAGATAAATGTTTGATCTCTTTTTTCTTTTGTTCCATAATATTCAAATTATTTCTGTTATATTATATATCAGCTTGGACATACTTAGACAAATGTTGATTTTAAAAGGGATATTTTGATTAATAATTACTTTTATAAAATTATCAAATATTAATTACCTGATGAAAAGCTCTACCATTTTATTATTTTTCATGAAATAAATAAAACAAAATTTATTATTTTTATAAAAAAAACATGGAGAATAGATCACTTTCAGTGGATTTTTACAGTGAAGTAGACTTTAATAAAAAAAAAAAAAAAAACTTTTTTTCTCGATTTTAAGGGGATGAAAAGGGGGTGCGGACTATACATAACTGCGTACTATACACGGCCGAATACGGTATGTTTCTTTCTTTGTATACGTGCTAGCTATTTTATTTGGTTTATTCACTGAAGAGCAATTGCAGGTTTAATTTGTGTCCAGTTTCAAACCTTCTGCTAGTTTTGTATTTTCTCACAACTTATATAAACTGTAAAAAATGGATATGCGTTTTTACAGGCACTCATCTCAGAATTTTTTATCACTCATTAACTGTAAAATGAAAAAAAATAGTATATAAACTCTAACTATACTTGAATGTTTTTGTTTTATTCAATTTACATAAATCTGGGTTAAGTGATCCCTTATTAGAACTTTTGGTTTCCGATGCTTTCCAACTACATATCATGATTTGGCCTTTCACTTTTTCCAACTGAGTTTGTTTTTGACGAAACCCCGTGTTTATTAGCAATGTTCTCGTTAAGTTACGCAAACACGCCCGTGTGTTAAATGGACGCTTCCTAAAATCACTGGCTAAGTCTTGTTATCATCATAACTTTCCCTCAGCTATTCAAAAGAAGCTGAAAACATGCTTCTATTCAATATTTTTAATGGACATTCACTTTCGTTTTAATTCAATGTATGTTATGATAAATCCCGAGCAATTCGAAAAAAATATGTCAAAATGACACACGCTAATTGGATAAACGCCAAGAAGATTGAAATGTTTTCAAAAACATGTGTACCTTTGGGCAACGGAAAATTCCAGCAGGGACCCATTTCAGCTACTTGATGCAGGGATCTATTTTTAGAACAAAAGGACATTTCCAATTATAAATATTATACAAATAGATTTACGCGACGACTAAACAGAAATGGGTAAATAACGAAAATGGTAGCCAATAAAAGGGTTGAGCACTCATGGTTTTGGCATATGATTGGGTTTTCCTTTGAACTAATTGGGTTCTTGAACCCTGCAATGGGCAATTGCATTGGGTTTTTTATCATTTGTATTGCGTGATCAAGCAAATACGCAGCTTATCTGGAGCTCTGATATTAGTCAGTATGAAACACCGAAACAGAATAAACAATAACCGATTATGTTTTGTAATTTACAAATTCTAAGCTGGTTTACGGTTGTCTTTTTTACTATGTATCGTTTCAATCAAGCAGATACCAGTTTATTTCAACCAATGCATTGAAAAGAAACGTGAAATTTTTAATATAAGGTTTAGTTTTTATATTTATCAGTATTAATTTGATATCAATAGAAATAACTTATTAATATGGATGAGTTAAAATTATTAGTTTGAAAATTGATGAGAGCGCCCTCTACAATATCAATAACAAGATGGGGGTATGTAAACAAACCACCTCGCTGAAATATTGAACTTGTTCTCTTCTTTCTTGCTTATTGTACTCTATAGTCTGCACCCCCTCTGAAGGTCCAATTTTGGAGAATAAAACTGCAGACTATACAAGCCTTTCTATGGACAGGTCAAGATTTTTTTTTTTGTTAATAAAATAAAGTATGTAAACTGGTTCATGTCCGACTACAACACTTTGTTCGGGTGTAGCATAATACAAGCAGATTCCAGTTAGTATGTAAAATAGTAAATATGAAACTGAGTGCGGTAGGCGGAAATATAATCGACTTCCAGTTCTGGTCAATGGTATTGGAAACATGCTGCTGATAGCGTCATTTTCCAAAAAATAATACTATGTGATTTTAGGGAAGAGATTTAAAAAAAAAAATCACAAATAAAACCTAGCTTACATGTACCAGGCTTTTTTTTTCACTAAAGAGAGCATCAGAATTAGAAATGTAGGTAATTAAAGGGGATTTTTTTTCATAGAAATTAAATTTAAACATGATATAACTTTGAAGCACTGTTAGAATCTTAAAGTAAATATTTTATTATCTTTTTTGTTATCATATATTTGGTTCCTGATCATAGTTTATTATACCTCCATTCTTATCTGAACTTCATTCTCTATTTCATCTGGTTTAAGTCCAGCTAGGTGTTTGTATGTAGTAACTTGTGTCTGTAGACCAATTATCTCCCTTTTTTGGTCCATTATAACATTACTGGCCATTCTGAGATCCTTTCTGGTTTTCTCTAGAGTCATGGCTAACTGTCTATTGTTTGACTGCAGTGTTTGTTTGATAACTCGACTGGTTACTAGAAATATACATGAAAAGTCTCAAGATCTAAATTTTGCTTAAAAATTTAAACACAAATTGAATACATTTCTATATATTTTATATGATGGTCATACAATTGAGAGGTTTAGCAAGCTATATAACCAGGTTTTATCTACCATTTTCTACAAAAGAAAATGCCTGTACCAAGTCAGGAATATGACAACTTTGTGTAATTTGATTGAATAAAAATATAAACTGACATATCTTCTGTGGATGTTGGCCAATCATAGCAAATATATGCAGACTCCATTAAAAAGCATTCAGAAAGTCTTTAACAGTTTTACTATCTTTAATTTCTTGTTCATTGACAAATAAAAAGGCAAACTTACAGTTATTAAGCAGTTTGTACAATACTGAAAATACTCTATATTGGAGTGGCATTTTTATTACAAGAAAGGGATTACAAAACAAAAACATGTGCAAAATGGAGATAAAATACAGATTTATGTGTTTTTCTTATATTATGATATAGATGTTTTCTCTTGTAATGATGTCCTAATCATGCTCATGGAAGTTACCCCTTTGTTTATTCATGTTATTGTCTGGATATAGAAGAAGAGTATTTTTTTCTCCATTGTAAATTCATATAATCCTCATATTATCTGTGTGTAAAACCCAAGGAGAAGTCTTTTTCCTTGATGGGTCTATACCAGACTGCCTATGTGAAGATTTCTAAGCACTAACAGGTGATGTTGCAGGACCAACATTAAAGTCATTGTCAGCTTCTGTGTTTGGTTTTGTAACCCAGTGTAGCAGTGTACTGTTAACCTTATGTATTTGACAGGAATTGACATTTTATAGCATAATGATTTCTCATTTTTCTGACCTTAGCGTTTTTATAATATTCCAATGGCTTCATCCAGTGACATTTAAATAAACTTGTCTCTGCTTCATTTAAGCTGGACACCGAGAAATAGAACTTCTCAAGTTGTATCAGCTTGGGGTTTGTTTTTCTAATCATATCCTCCTAATTGTTTTCTAATGGTAAAATTCATAACTGCAGAATTGCTGACTAAACAATTATTAGTTCAAATAGGTGATAATTATTACTTCAAAGACTTGCTCATTTTCGGGGTTCCTTTCGCATGGATAGTGACAAACCCCTGTGTTTGATCGTTTTTAAAATCATCCTTTGTTCAAAGTTCGTTAAACCAATTTGAGTGTCGTCGGGAAATGGGGTCAATTAATTTCATCTCATTTCATTCATATATGCCTTTATATATTCTTTTAATTTGAAAAATAGATGTCAATGTTGAAATCTTTATTTATTTTGATCTTCCAAAGTCGCCATTTTGTAAATTGTATTAGACTGGTCCAGCGGAGTTACTTAGTACAAAAAAGTAAGAAAATAATTTATTCAGAAATAGTAAACCAGTCGATCACGTGATCTGAAGTGAAAAATAAGCGGGAAATTTGAAAAAAATTACGAAAAAATGATGTGCTTGCGTTTGGATAGCGCTGCTGTTAGTGCAATAGAACAGCGGGAAATTGTGATAGCGCTGAAAAGCGCAGTGCTTAAACAGCCTGGGGAGAACACTGTTTTCTGAAATGACCAAAGTTATTTCTGTAATAAAAAATAATATTTTGTTTTGTTTTAAATTCCAATCCGATGTTTAGGAAATGACTTGCAAATATGAACATTCTGGAACCCTCTGTTCTAGTAATTATTACATTAGCATTCAAATTCTAAAAGGTGTTTATTACGGTAATCAAACATTACATAGCCAGAAGATCCTGAAAGGTGTTTAACAGACAGTAGAATGGAGCGATTTGATCTGTATTTGAATCAGATTGAGTTATAACTATCAGTGTAAACACAAACAGTACCACTTCTATTGAAACTTTTAGAGAGTGAAGACAGTGATGTATTCAAGTTTCTTTTCTGTTTGAAAGTCTTAGCTTTATCTTTTTTCATAACTCTCTTTAATGCTCTTCTTTTCTTTGGTGGAACCTCAATCTTCATGGAATCTGACATGCTGATATCTTCAGTATCCTAAAATAAAAATAAAAATCCCTAAATTTCTATGTCAGACATATATTAGAAGAAATAATATATACATTATGAGCAAAGTTTCAAGTTAATTGAACTTCAACCTCAGCAAAATCTACCTTGACCAGGGATGGGGTAATCGTAATCTGTAATCGTAATCGATTGTAATTGATTACATTTTTTCAAGTAATCGACAGTAATCTGTAATCTACAACATTTTCGATTACATGTAATCGTAATTTTATCGATTACAGCAAAAACTATGATGTAATCATCGATTACTTTCGATTACATTTCGATTACTTAAGTAAAATAGTTTGATAAAATAAAAGCTATAATCTAAATGAAAATAGACAACTGCATGTATTCATCAGTTCATAGTAGTAGTAGTTGTAGTACAGCTAAAATAGAGTGTATTAGTATTACTTGAGAAAGTATCATACAATTTATTTAGATCTACATTAAGATTAACCAGATCTCCTTACAAATTTTACTACTATATCCAACTTTTGAAATAAAGGACTTTCAATGTTTGTGAATACTTCTAGACCTTTTATATATAATACACAAAAATGTTAAAAATATGAAAATAGATTCAAAATTGAGAAATACATACAGTCCGAAGTTGAGTTATGTACTACATTGAAGTAGTAAGCACAATGGTCATAAAGTTCCTTGAAGCTTCATTTTCAATAAAAGTTACAATTGATCTTAGAATAGATAACCATTGATTTGTCATAATGGTATGACATCTAAATAAGGAAAGAATACAAAATTATTTTGATAATGAACCCAATGCATTGACATTTTTGATCAGTAAAAGATACATTATGCATTCAAATTTTGACACTAAAATGTATATATTGTTTAAAGTTCAAAGTTCTTTATTTTCCAATTAAGGGCCCCTGACGGGACATAATGACAACAATAAACAATTATACATTCTGATTCTTAACACATAAACATATAATGAAGATAAAATTAAAATTTCAATTCACATGAAGAGAATATAATATCATAGAATATATATGTTTCATATAAAATGTCACAACATAAAACAATTGTTATTGTTATTTGTTCTTTCAAAGTTTCATGTCTTTGATTTTTTTATTTCTGCCATGCCAGAGTGCCAGCAAAAAAAATAGTTTAATAATTTATTAATTCACCATATTAAATGGAGAATGGAAATAGTTTGCTAACAGAGGTCCACCTCGTCTCTTATCCATAAAAATAAGTTGAAGGAATAAATAATACAAGTCACTAAAATGGAAAAGAGACCAAGGGCAAATGCACTTGGACATGTTAGGAAGTGGAATTTTAGATACCGTCTTAACCTCCTCGTGACTAGTGCACAAAAGTAAAAAAATATTGTTCACTTTAATGCAGAATTCACCAAGGGATGATACTAAAAGGTTTTGGCATCCAAAATCTTATTTAATTACATTTACAAATGCATATATACATGTATATACATATTCAACACTCTAGCATAGCATTAGCAGGTGCAAGTGAAGTGACAAGGTCCCACTACTCTTTAATTAGTATGTTCATGTTTGGCTATAAGACAACAAATTTCACATAAAACTTCATGATCTTCATTACTCATCATCCAAATAAACTTTTCAGGATTTTGTAATTGGGTAAAATTAGGACATTTCAAACAAATAGCATTAATAAGATCATTACGTTCACCTCTATACTTTGTACATGTTAGTAAAAAATGGTTCTCATCTTCTACCTCGCCAGATGAGCAATGAATACACAATCTATTTTGCCTGATAATACCTTGATATCTTCCTAACTCTATTTGGAGTCTATGAGCTGATATTCTGAATCTGGTAAAAATTCTCCTCTGCCCAAAATCTTTTATAATATTTAAACAATTTTCAAATCCAAAGTTTTGTTTAAACTTGAAGTACGTACACAGTTTGCCGTCTGATAATGATGTTTTTTGTTTTTGCCAAAGATTAATGTAATGAATTTTCATATATTTTTTACATGTCTTCTTAAAACTATTTGTTTTCATTGACTTTAAGCCTGTTAAGTCAGTATGGTTATCAAAAATCAGTTTTTTCTGTATATAAACAGAGCCATACCAAGAAGAATGTTTTTTTCCGTACAACTCTATGGAAGTTAAATAGGCATCTTTTAGAATTGGAAATTGATTACCCAAATTTTCTAAACGGTGCCAATATTTAAGCATTGAACTGACGATATTAAAATGTGTGGGTAATCTGCCAAGTTCTGACAAACAGGCAAAATTTGTACTCTTTTTTCCACAACCTAAAACAAATTTACATAATTTAACATGCAAATCTTCACATTTAAGTCTTTTATAAATTTGATCAAAGGACAAATCAGGTTTTTTTTTCAATCTTGATGTAAAGGGATTAAAATAACCCCAAATTTCACAACCATATAATAATATTGGCAAAATAGTGTGATCGAATACATGTAATGAGATTTTAGGTGAAGGACAGTGAGATATAAATTCCTTGCACAGTTTAAAATAAGCCTTTAGGCCCTTCTGATAAAGTTCATTTTGAGCATAGGAGAAAGATCCAGATGAACAAAAAGTAATGCCAAGATATTTACATTTGGTTACACATTCAACAATTTTTCCATTGTATTTAAAATTATATTTGAGATGTCTGCCTGCCTTATTGAATATAAGCACTTTGGTTTTAGATAAAATTACAGTAAGACACCACTGTTTGCAAAACCTATCTAAAATATCTAGTTTTTGTTGAAGACCATGCGATGAGGAAGAGAGCAGAACAATATCATCTGCATACATCAAACAATGTATAGGCCGAGAGTTTAGTATAATTGGATCTGATGTTTGTTTGAGTAATGAAGGAAGGTCATTAATAAAAATTTTGAACAAGTTAGGACTTAGGTTGTCGCCTTGTTTAACTCCCAATTTACTATCAAACATTTCAGTGCGAGCAGTGTTACTTGTTTTTATACAAGATTTACTTACAAAATACATATTCTTAATAACATTATAAAATTTAGTACCAACCCCTATTTCTAAGAGTTTAAGTCTTAATCCTGTATGAATTACAGTGTCAAAAGCCTTTCTTAAATCAACAAAGCAGGCAAACACTCTACCATCCTTATGTGAACAATATTTATCAATAATGCATTTTAATATAAACATATGGTCAGATGTTCTAGCCTTTTTTGTAAAACCAATCTGAGAGTCATCTATTAGATTATGCTTTATTAAAAAATTATCCAATCTAGAGTTTAATATACAATTGAATAATTTACCAACACAGCTGGTGATTGTCAGGCCTCTATAGTTACTTGGTTCATCTTTATCGCCACCTTTATGCAGCATTTTTATATATCCTTCCGCCCATGATTTAGGATATAAACCATATAATAAACTGGTATTAAACAATTTAATTAAACATTTTGTTAAGAAAATTTGGCCACTTTTCAACATGTTGTTGCTAATATGATCTAATCCAGGAGCTTTATCCCTTTTTAATCTACCAATAGCAGAATATATTTCTGAGTCCTTTATTGGAAAATCTAGATCATTGAAACATTTATTTTTTTCAGCATCTTCTAGCTTTTTGTCAAGTTCTTTTAAACGATCTGTAAATTCTAAATTGAAAGAATTCAAGTCCTGAAAATGCTTTATCCATTGAGTCGGAGTTATGTTATTCTCTATATTACATGAACTTTTATTCTGAAGATCGTTTATTAGCTTCCAATACAATTTTGGGTTATTGTCATGTAACCCTTCTAACTCTAAAAGTATAGATTTTTTAAATTCTTTCTTTTTAACTTTTCTTGCTCTTGTATATTCACGGTTTAATTTATAAAAGTGATTTCGTACATATGGATCTGTTGGAAATTTTGAATACACTTTACTATAATTAAAAAGATTAATTCTCATTTTTTTAAGATCATTATCAAACCAGTTATTTTGTGGCAGTTGTTTTTTGTTATCTTTTTTAGGTCTAGGTTTTCGAAGAGATTTATCTGCAGCATTAATGAAGATGTTAGATAATTTAATTGCAGCAGTATTTACAGAGTCTGGTGAATTTTGAATAGTACTTTTTTCAAAGTCAAAAATCATCTTTTGGATATCGATAGAAGACAATGCATCTTGAAATTTGTCTGAAGAATCATCTGACCATACATAGTTACATGATAAAGGCAAAATATTATCAATTACCTCTGCATGAGTTGTAAAATGAGCTGACATTTTCCATTCAATTTTTGAATGACAATCTGATAATGTAGGTATAAAGTCATTAACTTTAAAATATAACACCTGGTTGAGAGCACTCTCAGACATGATTGCATAGTCAACAACACTTGCACCTACTGGTTTGTAACATGTATATTTACCAAATAAATCACCAATAATTCTACCATTTAAAAATCTTAATTGATGACTAATACACAAATCAATTAGATCTTTTCCCCTTGTGTTAACTTTGGTATCATTACTATTTCTAAGTAAAATTTGTCTATCTGATTGATATGTGTCAAAAACAGGAACATAATTGTTGTCATCATCAACTATGAAATCACATTCAGATCCAACTCTGGCATTAAAATCTCCACAAAGAAGGATATTCCCATTGTTTTTAAAATTGAGTACATCTCTTTCAATACCATCAAATATATCAGTCTGTAAATTTTGGGTATATGATGATACAGCAGGTGGGAAATAAACAAGACAAATAAATAAATCTTGCTGAAAACCAAAATATGCCTTATCCAATTTAACCCATTGATAATCAGGATTTGAATTTGGTAAAATTTTAACATATTTTTTTATGTTTTCTTTATATAAAATTGCAAGACCACCAAAATATCTCTGATTACCTTTAGTTATTTTTCTGCATACTGTATGAAATTTAAAAGGCCCAATATGCCCTAAATTTACCTCTGGACCTATATGTGTCTCTGCTAGAAAGACTAAGTCAAATTTTTCTATTTCTGTTAAAAAACAGGGATCTTGTGTTTTGTCTAAATTTTTAGATATCAAACCTCCAACATTCCAAAAACACATATTCAGGGATCTATGTTTTGTAATTTTCATAATTGTACCTGATTAAACACCTTGAACTTGTAAATTAAGAGATATAAACAAAATGACTTTCTTTGTTCAAGACTAGAAAATAAAAAATACAATATGTTAGCTAAACAAATTAAGCTTCTGTGTCAGTGAATACCTTCACTGGTCAATGATTTATATTAGTGAAGTTAGTTCTTCACTCTTTAAAAATTATATATATTAAGGTGAGTTTTAAATTGAGTTATGTAAGTTTACAATAATTAACATTTACTATTGTTACTCAAAAATAAAGTGTAATGTATATGAGTTTTTATCGCCCACGACCTTGTCCACGACCTTGTCCTCGACCTTGTCCACGACCTTGTCCTCGACCTTGTCCTCGGCCTTGTCTGTTGTGTGACCTACTCCTGTCTGATCTTTCTCTATACGGAAACGGAATGTTAAGAGTGGCATGAATCATTCTTTTCATGTTTGCAGCCAATTGAGAAGTACCTTTTTCATTCAAATGATATCCATCATCAGCAAGGAATTCAGCCATGGGCATACCTTCATGGCACATATTACTATGATCAACAAGATGGACCTGTAATGATTGAGCAAATGATTGTCTAAGCATTGCATTGATGATTTGCCCATTAGTGTGATGTACTACATTATCAAGTCGTGGTGTTGCAAGCGATACAATGCAGAGCACCTTTTCCCATTTCTTCTGGATATCTGTAATGAGCTGTTGAATTTCCTTTAAGCAGGTGGCTGGGTCTTTTGTTGTTAGGTCATTTGTTATGATATGCAATATAACTAATGATAGTTTATCAACTTCATATTCATCTATTTTTTCCTTTGCTTGGTCTATTGTGAATGCTATGACCTTTGTTATCTCAACGGCTGGAGTGATCTTTTTCTCATTTATACCTTTGAGATTTGATGTACCAACCATTAGCGCCGTAGGTATATCAGAAATAGACTTCTTTTCTTCGGTTTTGTCAGGATTAGTATTGGTTCTACGATTAATTTGGTCGTCATATAAATTTGCCAACTGTGATTTGATTGACATATTTTCATCCTGGAGATGAGACACTTGCATGTTTAACTCTTTGACAGTTTTTGTAAGCTCAGTTATTTCTTGATTTTTTGCCTCATTTTTATCACTGTTAAATAATATTTCTTTTGTTGACGTTGTGATTACGCTTTCCAACTCTTTTCTCAGATTACTTACTAGTGACCTCTCATGTTGCAAGGCACTTTCAAAATTTGCATTGTTTAAGGCTACATTATTACGTTCAATTTTTAGCTGTAGTTCTAAAGATTGATTGACCTTTTGGAGTTCTGAAATTTTCTTCTGGTAAGATGTTACTGTGTTTGTGTCCTCAGTGTTTTTCAGCTGATTCTGTATACTTGAGAACATATCATGTACACTTTGTATTTTAAGTTGAAGATCATTTTCTACTGATTGTTGGTAGGTATTTATTTTTTCTAGTGCATCAACTAAGTTAGCATCTACCCGACTGAGACTGGTATGCAAAAGTGTATTAATATTGGATAGTTCACTTTTTTCAAGATTGTTATTTGCGTCAGATATGTTTTCTTTGCTTGTATCATGTGTATTTTCATCCATTGTTACAGAAAATTCAGGTTCCGGGGATTCCTCTTTTGACTGTTCCATCTGTTCTTTATCATCTATTGTGTCTATTTCATATGGACCTTTCAAATGGTGAATTATTTGTAATAGTTGCGGGAAGTCTCTTTTTGCAAATATGGTTTCAAATTGTGTGCCTTGGACTTGCAGAAACCCAGTTTTAATGAAGAATGTTAGTTTATATAGTTTCTGGGTTTGATCACCTGCGTTTGACACTTCTATGGTGACACTTTTAAGTGGCTCTGTTTCAGAAATAACCTCAGGGCTATCAACCCACTGAACATTCATGTCAGCTTTTTTCCCCAGATATTCATAGTAGTAAGCACCAAGGGCAGTTAGCCAGGCTATGATACGCGGTCTTGTTGTTCTAAACCCAACTAATCTTGCTTCTTTTTCATATAGGGACATGTCTAGTTCTTCAAATTTGCAAAGTTTAGATTTTTTTGTTGTTGGGGTCGTGAGTTTTGGCGGTAAACACAAGTCTGGATATGAACGTTCAGTTTTTCCGCTTTTAAGGAATTTCTGTATGTCAGAATTATTGATATCAACCATTTTGATGATATCGTACTTTTTGGCAAGTTTAAAGTGTTTTAGGAGCCAATAGACAGGTATGGTGGCGCAATATTTTCTCACTAAATTTTTTCACTGGAAGCGGCCATTGACCGGAAGTTTATGATTTGAAATCTCAACAACCCTTTTGTTTTTACTAATCAGATGAACAAAGACTTCTCATCAATAAGACACAGACTTTGTTTTGATTTCAATTATGTCTAATTAATTAAAAGTGAGAGATTTATTACATTATATGCCCTAAGGTTATAAATTGTTCTCCATTGACAGTTTTATAAGGTGTAATTAGGGGGATCATCAAAACAAAAGGATAAATTCATTCATGTAATTATAAATTATGAATTTCCATCTTTTAAAATTAGATCAACTATTTTTTTTAGATTTTTTATAGATACATATTTTTAAAGAAGAAACCTCACACTTTACAAAGAAATTTATTCCAATATATATATGATAAAAAAAAGGTAATATCAAACTTAAGTCAGTATGACAGCAAAAATTTGCAAACTATTAAGAAAATGACCTGCAATATAAAGAAGCAATTGATGCAATGTTCAATGTCATTTCAAGCATAATGTTCTCATGTTTATCACCACTCACTTAAGAATTTTTAAATATTTCAAACCCTCTGTAAGAGCTTCCATCTAGAAAACAATTAAAGTGTCCTTGACCAAAAACTGTAACCTGAACTTCCCACTATCATTTTGATTTTTCTATGTTCAGTGGAATGTGAAATTGGGGTCAAAACTTTAAAAATTTGAAAAGATCAAATCATTGGGAACACGTTTTCTAAGTTTCAAGTTGATTGGACTTCAACTTCATCAAAAACTAAACTTTGACCAAAAACTTAAACCTGAAGCTGGACAGACGGATGAAGAACAAATTTACGCACAGACCCGAAAACATAATGCCCCTCTACTATCGTAGGTGGAGCATAACAATAAAAATGTAAAATGCATAATTGTATAATGTACTACAATGTATGTTTAACAAAATAAAAGATATCATTTATGAAGATATTAAAGTGCAACCGGAGAGCACGAATTTCATTACAAAATTGCTTCTCTCCACCGGGACTCAAACCCTGGACCTCTGTGTTACAAGGCAGCGTGTATACCGACTGAGCTAAAGAAGTACTTCCTTAGCTCAACCGCTTACGGCTGACTAAGTATCTACCAAATGTTCTAAGGGAAGCAATCCCGTCACACTTCCCCCACCTCAAGAGTCATGGATTTTTCTAGCATTCCACTGAGTCCGGTATTCGGACCCATTCCCAATGGCAAAACCCCTATATTTTTCCCAATTTCAGGTGTAAAAATTCCCAAACGTAGTCAAAAAGTCCGGATTGAAATCCGCAATTTAACCTTTCCAAAACTACGCTCTTCACTTTAAACGTAAAAAAAGCGGGAAATCCTTATCACATGTGCGCTTAAAGAAGCCCCGAATTTTGAAAATAAAATAAAATATTTTTTAACTTCTTTCCTTTTGTAAACATGTCGTCTCACAATAGTGAAGAAATTGAAAAACACCGACGGCAACCAATCCCGTAAAATCTTATCTTTTTTCAAACCAAGAGCTGTTACTGACGATGCCGCAACTGCATGTAATGAGTCAGAGGCAGCATTATCTGAGACTGAATCAATTGAAAATGTTACCGATGTTGTTGACGTTTCTTCCAATGACAATTTAATTTCAAATGATGATCAAAGTCAAACCAATACCGATTCGCTACTGATACAACCTGAGGACCAAGCTTGTAAATTCCAAACTCAAACTGAAATCTGTAAACCAAATAATGAAATACCAACAATGAAACCTAGTAGTAGTAAAGTCATCACTGTGTTGGGTAGTACTGACAGTAAAACTGCTCTTAATGATAAATTAAAAGTATATGATGTATCAGACAGAAGACTTTTTGATGCAAGGAGGTATGAAATGACATATAAATGGTTATACAAATGAATCCTTAGAGGGATACGTCTGCAAATATTGTGAGTTATTTCCGTTTGGTAGTACTGACTTTAGTAGTAAGGGGGTAATTTTAGGGGATCATCCTACAAGACAATTACAAAAAAATGAGATGAGCAATAAACACCAGCAGTCATCTGAAAAATCGTCTTCTTGAGGCATTCAAAAACAAAGGACAGAAAAATAAAATTATAGATGACAATGAATCATTTATTGTAGTTTTTCTTTATTTTCACAACAACAAAAAAATCTAATAACTTGTAGTATGATCATGATGATACATACTAAAACTGACTTCTGGTTTATTTGTAGTTTTCCCAATTTCTATATAAATCGCGTAAAAAAATTCCCAAAAGTGGCCAGGGTCCATTTTCCCAAAATACCCAGATAAACCCCTGAGAGTCTTCATATCATTATGACTCACACAAACATAACCTAGCTAGAATTCCTCTCTAACTACCGTGGGTTATTTAGTTGGGCGCCAATGTAACTGGAGAGCATGAATTTCATTACAAAATTGCTTCTCTCCACCGGGACTCAAACCCGGGACCTCTGTGTTACAAGGCAGCGCGTATACCGACTGAGCTAAAGAAGCACTTCCTTAGCTCAACCGCTTACGGCTGACTAAGTATCTACCAAATGTTCTAAGGGAAGCAATCCCGTCACAAAAGAAATGGGGCCCCAATATAGAGCCTTGGGGTACCCCCTTTGGATGTCAGCCCAGCTACTCAGAACACCGTTTACTTTAATTTGCTGTTTTCTATCAGAAAGATATGATTTTAATAAAGATACTGAATGTGGAGAAACACCATATGCTAGTAATTAATCTAGTAAAAATTTCATGAGGTAAGCAGTCAAAAGCTTTTGATAAATCCATAAGAACTGCGGCTATATAAGTTTTTGTCTAAAGCTTTATGCCAGTCTTCCAGTAATCTGAGCAACATAGTCTGACAATCATATCCTCTATGGAAAGCACATAGATAAGGATTAAAAATGGAATCAAAGAAATCTGCAGACTGGAAAAATATGCACATCATATATGACATTTATAATCCAGTTAAGTATTCAATTTTCTGAAACATAGACTAGATACAACTTTTACATATTTAGGTCCTGCCATGCCTTAATACTTTTATAGATTTATTAGTTTGTCTATATTAATTGATCATAGTAGATTTTGATAAAAAAAAAAAAAAAAAAAAAAAAATTTGTGATGTAAACACGGAAATATTTTCAATTCCTTTAATGAACCTTAAGCTACTCTTGATTAGTGTTTGCTATGCATAAAATGCTGCTTTTTCTATTAAAGTTTTTTGCACTGGTACGTCCCCTTCCCTGTATTGAAGTTTGATTATGTATGGGTATAATGTTTGTGTAATGTGTTTATTGACTCACAGAAGACTCCATTTTGTTGAATTTAGCGCTTTTTGTGAAAAAGAATTTGATTGGTTTATTCAAAATTATAAATTACAAAACAAATTCCGAGAAGGCAGAGAATATATTTCCGGATAATTTCTATCATTTGTAAAAGATACTGTGATGCAGATGATCTGTGATAAAGGTCAGACAGTGTATGTTATATTGTTTCCACTCCATATGGGCACCATAATTCCTATTGTGCCTTTTTAATTTTTTAATGTATTTTATATATAATTATATTTATTATTATATGTCATATATATATATTTATGTTCATTCATATACAAACAATGAATAAAATAAATCAACAAACTTCAGTGTACTATTATGAACCAGACTTTTAAAAACTGAAACATTGTTAAAAACAATATTCTGACACAGAAAAAAAACATGCCCCCCCTTTTTTTGTATTTTTAACTGACTTATTCAAGAACCAATACATACAATTTGTAACACAATGCATATAAAAACTAGAGGCTCTCTAGATCCTGTGTTTTGGTTGGTTGGCTTGGTCACCTGACACATTTATTAAACTAGATACACCAATGATGATTGTGCCCAAGTTTGGTTTAAGTTATATATATCTTTATTTCTCACAAACCAAATTACAAAGGTATAGAGATATAGTTGGGCCAGTAGTTTCAGAGGAGAAGATTTTTGTAAAAGTTAACGACGACGGAGGCAAAGTGATGAGAAAAGCTCACTTGGCACTTCGGGACAGGTGAGCTAAAAAAAAAACGAAAATCACAAAAAAACGAACTCAGAAGGAAAATCCAAAATGGAAAGACCCTCTTCGAATGGCAAAATCAAAAGCACAATCACATCAAACGAATGGATAACAACTGTCATATTCCTGACTTGGTACAGGCATTTTCTTTATATGTAGAAAATGGTGGATTGAACCTGGTTTAAATGGTTGCTTCCTAAATATAAACAAAATTCTCATTTTTCAACTTAACACATTACCAGTAAATATTCTTTTTCAGATAGAACTTAACCAAACTTTTGTGATTTTACATACTGAAAATCTGGTTAAAAATGTTACAAATTAATCAAAGGTCAATAATTTTATTGAGCTATGTATTATTATACATGGTCAAAATTAGCTTATTTTGTCAATTTAGAATCCAAATAAAACTCCACCTTTTTGTATTTAGGGTATAATTGCTCTTTTATCATGGCAATTCAGTTGTTGTAGGGGATTTTTTACATGATGATAAAATTGACCAAACTATTGACATTCATACACGAATAGATTGCTTTAAAAATATAACAGTCTCATTATTAAGTTTTTTTTATCATTCATTTGGGAACATATATCAACATAGTCACAAGTAGTATAGGGAACTTCTTTTCAGCATGTATAGATTCAAGACTTAGTGGCTAGTTCTTCTACAACCTGATTCTGTTAGGCCTTGGCCTCAATAGAAGAGAGGTGGAACTATTGGAACTTCCAAAACGCTAGATTTTAAAATAAATACATGTTTTGTACTATGAGACAACAAAAACACATCATAGGACACCCCATGCACAAACAAAATATTTGTATTTGTATTGTATTATATAAACAAAAGTGCACACACTGGAATGTCTCAGCTGCTTTACTGGTATTTTGATTTTATTTTGATAGTCTTAAATATATAGCTTTACTTCAGGTATCACATAAACTTAACATGATCCAAGAACATGGGCTTAGGTCAGATAAACCAAACTAGAAATACATGTACACCTCACAAAATATAGTTGCCCTTTTGCTTATTTTTGAGCCTGCGACTTCTGTCAAAGATAGCTTACCACAGGTATATGGATCTGGCAGAGATGGCTTTAACAAACTTCTTAAAAGCTTAGTATTTTGGAGGGTAGAGGACCTTTATCCTTCCCACTTTGTATATAGATTCGTTAAGCTATTAAGTTTTCATCATAAAACCATAAAATTTAACATTGAGCAATGAACCATGCAAATGAAGTCAAGGTTTGATGATACATACAGACATATATACATCTGACAATCCTTCCATTCACCAATTAAGTTGACACATTGATTACAGTTTAAGAAAAACAGACCAAAACATAACCACTGAGCAATAAACTGTGAAAGTGAGGTCAAGGTAAAATTATTCCTGACATGTACATCATAAAATATTTCCATGCAACAAATAGTTGACCTATTGTATTAGAATAAAAAGACCAAAACACAACTAAGAGTGCACACACTGAAATGTCTCACCTTCTTTACTAACCATTGCTATAAAGTTTTACTCCAACTATCACATAAATTTCTTTCAGAGGAAACACCTTCCTCATATTACATGCTGGTAGTCAGATACACTCTTCAACTTTGTCCTTTATTTGTCACTTTTTTAATCAAGCATCTTTGATGAGTCTTTTGAAGACGAAACGCGTGTCTGGCATACAAAATTTCAACCCTGTTTTTTGGTATCTATGATGAGTTTATTTATTTCCACAAAATTGTGGTAAATGGAATATGCTTTCATGATTGACATGTATAGAAAGTTATGAGATATCATATTCATCGATCTTTATGATGCTTTTTTATGCAAAGTCCCTCTTCCAATCGGGGGTATATATATTTTTTTACAAATAGCTGACGAAAAGTAAGGTACAATGACGTATCTCTGATAAAAAATGATAATAAAGTAATACTCAAGCTTAAATTGTTTTTGGTAATAAAATGAGTTTGAATATTTTGGATGTCAAATTAAGTGTCACTGTTCCATTTCCTAATTACTAGAATAATATAAAGGCCTTGTAATAAAAAAGAACTCATAACAATTTTGGAATGAACTTAATACAATCATAAAATATTACAATATAGCACTTTACAATATAGCTATGCTCACTTTTATTGCACACAAACAAGACATATACAAGTAAGTGGTAGCATATTTTAATATTACACAATGTTTCCTATCAAAGTTTAACAATTATTAATATTTAAAGTTTAACACAATTTAACAAAGGAAGAAAGAAATAGTTAACAGTGGATATCACATCCCCAATCCATACAAATTTATCAGGAAATACTAAAAATGCATTCTAATTTTACACCAGCACATTGTGTAATTCAGAAAACTATCTTAAATCCTCTTATCTAGAATACAACCATTCCTGGAAAAAGCCCAACTTAAAACATATACCCCACCTTTTTTATATTGGCTGAATACGCCCTTGCATACATAGGATTAAATAATTAGACTGAATGATAAATATTCACATTTTCTTGGTCACAAAGCTTGCCCATTAGTAAATAATAGAGAAACAGAATTGATATATTTCAGTTTAAAAATGTAGTAAATTTGTAATTTTAAAAACATCCTTCACTAAAAATGACTTAAGGGGGCTCGAGGGTATAAATCCATCTTCTTTTAAATATAGGATTTTGCTATTTTTTCTATAAATGAACTGTATCATATACTTAATAGAAAAATTAAATAAAAAAATGGGGTCACTGATCATTTAAGATCAAAATCTGCGTTTGTAAGAAGCATGCATTTTTGTTTAGGTATTAATTTTCTGTTGAAAGGTAATAACAAAAAAAATCAACTTAATTACAGAAATTTTACAATTGTTTAGTTTAAGTACAGCTTATTTGAAAAATGTAATAAAAAATATAGGTCACTGATGAGTTTTAAAAGATATTTTAATTTTAATGCCAAAAAATGGCATTTTTGTACTAAAGGGAGATAATTTGAAGCTTTTTCAATAATATAAACATTTTAAAAGTCATCTGGGGCTAAAACAAATCTATTTTATGGTTGATTTTTGTGTGTACCATAGCATAAACTAACAACTATTAGTGTTAATGAAAAAAAAAAAATTGTACCCTCAATTGTGATTCACTTAAGGGGTTCCTGGGTATAAATGAATTTTTTTTTCTAATATAGGATTTCGCTATATTTTTTCATAAATGAACTTTATCATATACTTAAAAGAAAAATGAAATAAAAAAATGGGGTCACCGTTCATTTAAGCTAAAATCTGCCTCTGGAAGAAGCATACATTTTTGTTAATGTCCTTTTTTTCTGTTGAACTAATAGGAGAAAAAGAGGAAATATCGAAATAAAAAAATAACGTAATATAAGAAATCACTTAAATTTTACAATCATTTAGTTTATGTACAGCTTATTTGAAAATAATAATAAAAAATATAGGTCACCGATGAGTTAAAAAAGATATTTCAAATTTAAGGCCAAAAAATGGCATGTTTGCACCAAAGGGAGATAATTTGGAGCTTTTTCAATTTTTAAAGTCATTTGGGGCCAAACCAAATCAATTTTTTGGGTTGTTTTTTGTACCATATCATAAAGTTACAACTAATAGTGTAATAAATAAAATTTGTAATGAAAAAATAAAGGTTTAATTTTTTGCTAAAATTTTTGTACCCATGAGCCACCTTAACAGCAGTAAAACTGAAATATTTTGGATAAGTTATGATATATCCACAAAGATAACTAAGGATCTAATCACTGGTCCTAACATCAAATTAAGTAACTATAGCATTAATGAATAGTAGACAAATCATATCTACATGTATATAATGTAGTTTTTCTTTATAGGCCTTTATTTCTGTGTCATTTGGTCTCATGTCAATAGTTGTCTCATTGGCAATCATACCACATCTTCTTTTTTATATCTTTACAATACTAGTAGATTATTGATAGTTAAAACTTATTTAACTTTAAAATGAATTAAACTTCCAAGTATTTTATACTAAAAAGACCTTTTTAAAACATAGTGAGCAAATAAAATGGTTAAATGAATAAATGATTCTGGCTACACACGGTTTGTAGCTTTGTATGATACAGTTTCTATATGTTGTAATACACCGTCTATAAATGGTCTCTCTGCAGGGTTAACTTTCATCTGTAATAATATTGTTTCTTGTAAAGATTTGGAATATCTGCAAAAAAAAATATCACATGAACTAAACTCAAAATTAGGAAGTTTCTTGGAATACATAATATAATTTCAAACAAATGTAATATGAAAACATCATTTTGTTTTTTTCGTTTATTTACCTATTAAAAATTCAGTGGGATTAAAAAACTTTTTAATACCTTGAAATTCCCTATTTTTATTTATCCTATAAATCTTTTTACTGTAGAATTCAAATTGCTAGATACAATACTACACTCTATAAGCAAGTAATGAGTGAAAACACACATTGGTTGTTTGCATTGGCTATCTCAATTTTATACAATACTGGAAAACCAAATTTCGTCTCTCTTTTGTGTTTAATTAGGTCTTTCCTCTTTTCATGGAAAGACCTTTTGTTTTTCTTCTGATTATTAGGTCTTTCCACTTTTCATTGAAAGACCTTTTGTTTTTCTTCTAATTATTTTTTTTTTTTCTTCTGCCGTCTGAGATGCTTTTTTGTTTTATAACATATCGAATGAATTTTTGGCCAATGATGTTGTACAATAATGGAGGTTTCAAACTCACCCTGTGTGACTGAAAAACTTATTCTTATAGGAGTTATCTCCCTTCACCCCCTTTTTCTTGTATATAATATCGCTATATCTCTAAAACTGTAAAAGATTTTAACAAACTGTTTTCACCAAATTGTTTGTTCACTCTTAAGAATGATTTGGTTAATTTTAACCGGAGTGATAGGAAGACATCTTATGGGAGTTATTCCCTTTGAAAATTAAAGATAGGCGATATGTTGGATAAATTCATGCATTATAAGTCGTAGAGGCCTAAAGTCTTTTGATATGGAGTCCTTGGTCCATTTGGCGGAAATTGAGGTCATGGTCAAAAGTCAAGGTCATGTTCTAAATTTTGAATTTTGTTTGTTATCTTTATTCATAAGAAACCATAACAGTTAATGATATGATGTTTTTTCCAAATAACTGATTACAATAAGGCGCAACTTCAACCCATTTAAGTCGAAGTGTTTTGGTCAACCCTTAAAGGAGTTTTCTCCCCTTTTGTATTTGAAATCGATATTTCTCCACAACCATACACGTGATTGACCTGGGATGTATTGATTTGGGATCACTGACCTATGACCTTGAAATTGAGGTCAAGGTCAAAGGTCAATTTGATGTTCTAGATTTTGACCTTTGCTAAAAATTCTTTCTTGTTCATTATAAAACAATTAAGTCTTCTGCATATACCTATTTTTTATATCAATTTGAAGTACCAAATTACATCAACAAGGAGTGACATTTTCTAACATCTTTTTTTAAATTTCATTCTTATCATCGAGGTGGAAAGACCTTCAACTGTTCTCTGAAGAATTGGTTTTTAAATGTCTGTTATCTTACTTCCTCTCTCTCTATATATATATAAATTTATAGAGTTATAAAAATAGAAAGATGAAATTTGATTCCAAAACAAGTATACAAAAAGTGGTATAAAGTCACAACTTCAGTTTTTCACTTATGAATGAACATAAAACAAAAAAAAATAAAAAAATGTTTATCACGATTTTTTTGGCAAAAAAAATAATATTGATATGGTCGAGAAATAAACTTTTTGGTACAGAGGTGGTGAAAATCCATTAAAAATTACACTGATATACTGTAAAGTAATTAATCTTAAGTACCCGGTATATGTAAAAATACAAGTAATTTTGGTTGTACCATAAGTCAGTTCATTTATTGTCAAGACAAAGATATGTAGATTTACAGAACATTTAATTACTTTACACATGTCAAACATGTAAGAGGAGACTTACCCCCTATTATCCTCTGGAAATTTGACTCGACCACTTTGAGCAGCAAGAGCTATACTTCCACCATGATTATAATCACTCTCAAATGGTGATGTCAAGTAGGCTAATGCATATAACAAACAACCTAAAGACTGAACAAAAATCATGTATACAATTACTTCTGTACTTTTTAAATACTAGACCTTCAAGGATATGTTTTCTTGTGTCTTTTTTTATATCACTGATCTCAATGACTTTGGAATACTTATTTCCTTCTATATTATTGGTAATCATATCACATCGCCTTATTTACAAAAACTTAACTTTATCAATGAAGCACAAGACGTGTAGGAAAGCTGTCAGAAGGTTTAGTACTAGGAGATTTTTATTTTGTATATGTTCCGGACCATATGAGTATTTGGACCATACGCGTATGGTCATGACCATATGGGTATATACTCATATGGTCCGACCATACGCGTATGGTCCGACCGTACGCGTATGGTCGGGGTAATTAACACTCTGTTACAGTTTACTTTTAATACTTCTAAACTCTTCATATGGTATGACCAATCATTAAAAAGACGCTAACATATAGGTTATTTAATTATTATATAATAATTAAACGATTAGCTAAATAAAAATAAAGAAGTTTCACAAAGTTAATTTTACTTACTTGTCAAAACTATAATAAACACATTTTATACTGATGGTCATTACCGATTTGTTATTACGAGTGAATGGCAATATGTCAAAAATTTCGTAATGAACTGTTACACAAAAAGTCACTGGAAAGTAACATAGTTTATTCAAGTTATCTTGTGAGTTTGGTGTATTGCAGTCATGCTACGATATTTGAGATCTAGAGCTTCTTAAAAACACCGTCGACATATCGGATTACCAAAGACCTCGGTATCACTGTACGCAGCTACAAAAAGGCTAGCTTTTCACTCGCAAACAAAAGGTGTAAATGAAAAGGATTGAGCACAACCAAGACTTGCAAATGCAAAACCGCCATGATACCGGTTGGAAATAAATGTCACCCCAAGTCTACATGCAAGAATGTAATTAGCGATGTACATGTAAACTAACTATGGCTTCAATATCTAATTTTTATGTAGTATTTGAATTATAAAAATAATACATTGTCATGTAACCATCACTGTTTTTTTAGATTAAGTTTTTGTATTATTGAAACTTTTATAATGTAATTTAAAAAAAACATATATAAACCTATATGGTTCAAATACTCATATGGTCCGGCCCGTTAATAACCAAACAAGTATTATACTCATATGGTCCGACCATACGCGTACGGTCGGACCATACACGTATGGTCGGACCATATGAGTATACGCATATGGTCATGACCATACGCGTATGGTCCAAATACTCATATGGTCCGGAACATATACAATATGGTTAGTCTTGAATTGTTTGTACTAGTATTTTTTTAATATATTATACTATAAAATTGTATGCTTTTACTCTTCTGTTTTTTTATGGTATATTGGTTTATTTATCTTTTTTACTTCACTGATTGAAATTAAAAGGCAAAGGGTTGCGATTTAAAAGAACTGCTAAAATTGTGCCACAAGTTGCTGGTCCCATGTAAGAAACCTTGTCAGTGATTGCCTTTTGTTTTATCTTCCTACAATAACATGTTTGTCATTTTGAGAACTGAGTGTTGAATGCAGAACTTTGATAGGCTCTCTTCAACTTATTCCCAACATCCTTAGACTTTAATAATTGTACAGATACCTGTCTTCTTTGACCGCTATTTGTCTTTTTTTTGTCATTGTTACATGTGGTGTGGAACTTATTAAAAATGGTATTCTGATTCTGACCTTAGGATGTCTTCATTGATACTGTTGGATTATGTGTCCTTAATGTATACCCAAAATCTAGGATTCATTATTTAAATGACTCTTAAGAAAATCTAGAGGATATGCAATTTTTGTTTAAATTGACATTGAAATTCTAATGAATGTCTGTTATATCAATAATTACCCAAATGTCTGTTCTTTCGTCTACACTGGAACCCAGTTCTGGATTAAAAAGTTCTGGTGCCCTGTAGAACATAGAACATCTTTCTGCTGCTTCATCCTACAATATGAGTATAACATTTACAAATATAGATTAGTATTGTAAGAAAACTTTCAAGACAAGCCATTTTGTTTACAATTTATACGTTTTAAAAAAAGAACTATTGAATTTTGAGGTGCATTTACTTTTGTAGATTTGCTCTATATTTCCACTAAAAATACGTAAGTTTATGTGAAGAGTTGCTACATTTGAGGATATTCTTTAAATTCTCTTTTAAGTATTTTTAAAGTGCAAATAAGTAGAATTGACATCTGATACTCCCTTTATGATCATCCTGTGTTTTTTCTATATATAAGGTTTTTTTCTGTTTATAAGATGTAATTTTTCAATTAATTATCATATATTTCTTCTTTGATTTACAGTTATCACCATATGGGAAGGAAAATGAATATGAACAATATTTCAACATTTTAATTTTTTTAAGTAGAATAGGTAATACACTGTTAACACAGAGATATGTAGTAAATAGTGATAGTAAACTGCAAATATTGAAAATAGCCATATATAACCATGTTAACTACATAAACTTTCAAAGTCAATTGACTATGACAGAGAAATCGGCCACAAATATCTCCATGGAAATGGTTTGATTGATTTATTGATTGGTGTTTAATGCCACTTTTCAACACTGTTGTGCTATTTGATGGCAGCCAGAGTGGCTGGAGAGAACCACTAACCTTTGGTAGGAAAACTGATATTCCTAATCAATTACCTGTGGAGTTGGAAGTACCTCCAAGATGCCCGATTGGAAATCACAACCTCAGTGTTGACAAAATTTGGTCCAAATACCAATTACATACTATGGGTTCCCTATATTTTTGTCTTAAAATGGCCTACAAACTTTAACATGTGAACTATGGAATAAATCTTATGCTGATCTATTTCAATAAATATGTAACGTAACTATTAGAAAATAGTAGAAAGAATAAGAAATAACCCAATTGATTCTTGGAACTATACTAAATACCCTAGACTAGCAATAAAGTGGTCTCAAACATTTAAACTAAATAAGCAAAAACAATAATTTGTTTACCAGTTTGTCCACAAAAGAAATGCTGATCCTTAAAGTAAATACAAAATTTACCTGCAAGGTGTGTGCCTGAGATGGAGTTTTGATCTCTACTCTGGCTTTATTTGCAGAACCTAAATCCATTATTATCGCTGTCCCATCATCTGCTAACATTATATTGGCCATCTTGAGATCCCTAGAAAAAAAAAAGAAATATTGGTAGTCTTGAGATCTTCACATAAGGAAAAGAAATAACACTACCAGTTTTATATCATCCTTATTTTTTTTTAACCTTTATTCATAATTATAGAATAAACATTAGACAATTTGAAAATTCTCCCTAATAAAATCATAAAATTTTCTTTAAAAAAAACATTCTGTCTATATAATATTACGTACATGGGGGGACATATACTTGCCTCCCCATGCCGCTAAAGTTACATTTGCTAAAGAGCAATAAAAACACATCTATTTCCATAGCACGTTTATTTCAAAGAGACAGATAACATCACATGACAAATATGCATCATTATCATACAAAGGGACACAACTCTCACGACTAAACTGCAAAACACATACGACCATACAATACATATACATAACATCCCGCCCCCAAAAAGAAAATTTCCCAAATTTTATCAAAATGGTTTATGTGTTTTATCCATATACAAATTCAAGAAGAAGAAAAATGCACTTTTACATTCAAACTATGTAATCACTTCCGTATAAAACTAAAATCATTTTCCAAATAATCATGTAAATACATTTGAAATAACTGAAATACTCGTGGCTGACCAGTTCTCACAACTAGCATCCATTGGCATACACACCAGTATCAACAATGCAGAAAAATCCGAACGTCTGGCATCTCGATCTCCCCCTTAGGACCTTATGCACGCATTACGTTCATTCAACAACACAAAAAAATATGCATTTAATACATTTATTCAGTCTACTAAATGGAAAATACTAGAATATTGTCATAAATGTAGCTGTATACATCAAATTGATAGATAATCATCAGAGACCTTTAACTCTTAAAAATGGTAAATATAACATCAATGAAACACTTCATAAGTTACATATGCAGTCAAAAGAAAATACGACTAATTCTCCCTCTCTAACGTGTTCAATCTCTCATACATCACACTCACAAAATAAAATAAAGATGAAACAAATGAATAGCTCCAGAAATGTCAATATCAACCTAGGTTTTATTTATGACTATTATCTCACCGCTACTGACAATCCGCTATCAAATCAGTCCACTGTTAACAGAAATATATGTATTAATAATAAAAAAATAAAATCCTTCAGACAAAAATTTAAATGAATTCATAATTAAAGTCGGTGTTTTCCTTGTATTAACTGGGTAGCGTACGACGAGATAAATCTCACACGTACCGTCTGTAGTATAATTTAAATAGTTCAACACTGCAACACATTTTCCCTGCTAAATCCTAAATACACATATAGGTCAAGCTGATTAGTTAGTAAAGATAACGCCAATTACTTTAGCAATTATTTTCGAAGTACTGTAAGATGATAGGCCGGGACGTCACATGACACATGCTACAGTTTTCTGCACACATAAACATACACAGCTGTCTTCCTTATGTCCATCTCTAACGCGGTCAAAAGTTTAAAATTGTGTAGAAATTTCGATAGCGTCCAACAGTCGAAATGAAAATTAAAATTCAGATGACAATAAACAATTGCGAAATGCTTTCGATAGTTATATGCATGTACAATGTAGTTTAAAAACAGTTCCTTGAATTTTACCGTTTTCTTTTGTTGACGAAAACTCCTATGGTGATTCAGTCTGAATATTAGTTTAATCCAAATTAAACTTTTGAAACATCAAAATTTTCACATAAAATCCAAAAATTGATTCCAGTGTCAACTGCATGGTACTGCTATACTCCACGTACTGAACGAAAATTCCAAGGTTTCAACGTGGTCAAAAGTTAAATAATGGCGCCGCCAGCCTCGTGGTTTAGACTTATAGAAAGTTGATTCTTCATCTTCGGGGACAGCTAACATAAAATACACTTAAAAGGGGTCGTTTTGAAGTCCTCCACCATATTACGTACATGGGGGGACATATACTTGCCTCCCCATGCCGCTAAAGTTACATTTGCTAAAGAGCAATAAAAACACATCTATTTCCATAGCACGTTTATTTCAAAGAGACAGATAACATCACATGACAAATATGCATCATTATCATACAAAGGGACACAACTCTCACGACTAAACTGCAAAACACATACGACCATACAATACATATACATAACAATAAATACAAAAGGTATCAAACCAACCTTCAATTTAATACATTTCATATACAATGATATACCTGGTAAGCATTTGGAAAAGTCTATCACATTTACTTTCTTTACATGAAACTTGAGTAAACACCTTGATAAGCTTGTAATTCATTTCATGATTTTTTTGATGTTGCTGTTTACAAGGAAGCTATTTAACCAAGAGTTCCAAGTGATGAAATTAAAAAAAAAAGAGGTCTTCAAAAATTTTAGGAATGCCATTGCTGAGTTCACTGTTATTGAATATCTGTTGCTTAGATGACAGTTGATACATTGCAATTGTAGTAGCCGTAATCCCATCCTTTTTTCCTCCAATGTCGCCTACTGAATTATACTTTTCACCTGTTTTGTGTTTTGTATACTGTTGTTTGTCTTCTGATCATATTTATTATTTTTGCTATGGAGTTTGTTTTCAACAAGATGTTTACTTGGTACTAATGAGAAATAAAAGCAAACCCCCCCCCCCGAAATCAAACACTGAAAAAAAGACAATAATTGATTGGTTTAATACCTGTGAGCATAAGGAGGATTGTGTTTATGGAACACTTGGAGTCCAAGACAGATCCCCTTAAACAATTCCCAAACACTTTCTTCTGGAAATCTCTCCGACTTCTTACTCATCTTTTCTATTACATCTTGTAAGGATCCTCTCTGATAATATAAATATAAGAGTTTAATTTCTTGGACATTTAGATATCTATTTTACTTATATAATTTTCTTATATAAGTAAATCAAAGTGCTTGCAAGCACTGAACTGTAAGATTGCTTCAATTCTAACAGTTGGAAGTAAAATTAATTATAGCATTGAATGTAGTTGATTTAACGGCAGTTCTAGACAATGGAAGATAACTCCAAATGTTTAAAGATGATTTAAACAACGACATCATTCTATTTTTAGATCAGATATTATGATTCCTGCACTTTGCAAAAGTTATGTAATTTTCTTGACAAGTGTAACATCATTTTGTGCCTTGAATATATCTGATCATAAATTACATTGATAAGCTCTGGAAATGTTCATGGATAGGGTGTATTGAATGTTAAAATCAATGCACTATATTTTGTGTATCCAAAAATGGGTTTTCCCTTTATGCAGATATTTTACCTCTCCCTGTAGCTGTTAGTAAAATATTTAGCATACAGGGCCAACTCGTGGTAAAATCAGTATAAATTCAAGCGCCCATCCCATGAATTATATCTTAATTATTAAACACTTTTTTTTATGAAAATCTAAAAATGAGGAAAAGGATATCAAAGTAAGGAACATTTTATTGCTTTCAGTCAAGACTTTGACAAGATTAGAGACTTCACATTTTTTAATTGGACTTACTGAATAATAAGGCATGACAATGAGGACTTCACTGACAATGTCTAGAGATTTGGAATACTGGTTGACTTTAATGACAGAGGACGCCTCTAATGGAATGATGTTTGGATGCTGGAATGTTCTCATTAATTCTATCTCTTGCAAAGCTATCCTTTCTTCCTCATTAGAATGACATGTTATTCTCTTAAGAGCATAGTCTTTGTGAGTTCTGATTTCCTCTATCAGGTCAACATAGCTAAACCCACTGTAAAAAAAGAAAAAAAGACATCTTGAGATTAAGTTTTTCAGGTTCCGAAAATGCTCTTAAAAGTTTATAAATTTTAAATAACATGTTAAACTTGATAAATATATCTTACCAACTATGTATACACTTACCCTTCTCCTAATCTTGATCGGAGATAAAATCTTCTATCATTGATGCGAAGGGCTTCTTTACCACAAATACAGCCCATTCTAATTAAACCAAACAGGGCGTCCATTTAGCTATCATTTTCTCCTGAAAATGAATTAAAATAATAAGTAGCATTGCAGTTATTAGCAACAACATGAACAATAAGGAGATGTGGTATAGTTACAAATGAGAAATCTATCTATTAGAGTTCAAATGAAGTGGATCCAAGTAATTATTAGCAACTATACAGCCTTAAACAATGAGTAAAATGCCATACTGTATAGTGGACTATAAAGGGACCTGACATGAAAAATTCAATACTTAGTTTTACTGCCTAATATATTACAAAACAATTTATATGAAAGACACGAACTAAGGACCATATCATGCATACCGGTATGTCATCATATGACACAATATCTAATAACAATGTTCCTGATTGTTATACAAAAACATAATATTGATTCATTTATGCTTGTAGGGTACTTTTTTGCTGGATATCCAAGGTATAAATAAATTTTAACCAATTTAATACTAACAGTTGAGGATTTCTTTTTGTCGAGTATCAAGTATCGAGTAACAAAAAGTGAGTATCGAGCTATAAAAAGTGAGTATCGAGTTACAAAAAGCGAGTAGCGAGTAACAAAAAGTGAGTAGCGAGTTATAAAAAGTGAGTATCGAGTTATAAAAAGTGAGTAGCGAGTAACAAAAAGTGAGTAGCGAGTTATAAAAAGTGAGTAGCGAGTTATAAACAGTGAGTAGCGAGTAACAAAAAGTGAGTAGCGAGTTATAAAAAGTGAGTAGCGAGTAACAAAAACCGAGTATCGAGTTATAAAAAGTGAGTAGCGAGTTATAAAAAGTGAGTATCGAGTAACAAAAGGTACTTGTCATTTTTATATCAGCGCATCATAGTTCATTGCAAAGGATATTCATTTTAATTCATTAATTTAAATTGATATATTTTGTTTGCCATTTTGAAAGAACTAATGTTAAAGTAATATACTAAAATACATATCATTCTTATAAATGCAGTACGACTGTGCAAGACCCCCATGTGTGTTTAAGTTTGCTTACGCCCATTTCGTTGTGTCACAGCCAACTACCTTACCCCTAGATGATCATGTGTCTATATTAAACTATAAACAGAGACATCTTTATTAAAATAGTACGTCAGCTTGAAATTTCCAATTAGTATAAAAAAATAATGAAAATAATAGTGAAAACCTATCTGTAAAATACACCTTTTCTTTACAATTAAGGAACTGAAAATAGATACAAGGAAAGAATTTTACTTTTCAAATTAAATTTTGAATTTGTAAACTTATGACAAAGTTTATTATAATATGTTATCCTCAATTGGAACTTTAAATAGTAATTTTTGGATTCAAAACCTATGACTGTAATTTTTGCTCTAGTAATGATATAGGTGATGAATTTCATTACTTGTTCCATTGTGAAAGAATACTTTTATAACCATACCATAACGCTTGTTTGGAGATGAATTAAAATTGAGAGTGGAAATGGGGAATGTGTCAAAGAGACAACAACCCGACCAAAGAACAGACAACAGCAGAAGGTCACAAACAGGTCTTCAATGCAGAGCGAAATTCCCAGACCAGGAGGCGTCCTTCAGCTGGCCCATAAACAAATATCTATACTACATGAACTAGTTCATTTCTTATGAACACCATACTCAACTCCTAATTGTACACAAGAAACAAAAATTAAAAATAATACAAGTCTAATTAGTATTCTTCTTGACATGCTAGTGCTTTGTATTGGAAAACGAAACAACATAACTCCGGGGAGGACTGAGGCTATAATTTCAATTTGTATATTGGTGTTTGAATAAAAGATTTTTCATAATTACACTTTGTATTTTTATGAATAAATTTACAAATTAGCTAATTATGGGAATATTTATCAAAACGTTAAGCAATAATCCAGGAAACATACACTATATCTGTATTAGTTTTGTTAAAAAATGCATATTAATATTGGTAGTAAGGACCTACATGTAGTTCTTAATTGAGATCCTCATCAGATATCCCTGGCCATATATTTTCCTTTTTGTCATATAAAGAAATGCTCGAATTTAATATGTACGTACGGGAAACAAGGAACATTATCCCCAGACAAAAAAAATGATTCTAAATACACAGATATAGGAAAATGTGGTATATGAGTGCAATGAGACAGACTCTCCATCCAAGTAACAATTTATAGAGGTAAATCATTGTAGGTATAAAAAAAAAACAGCCTTCAACACGGAGCCTTGGTTCACACCGAACAACAAGCTACACGTTCATAAAAGATGAATTTTATTACAAAGGATAATCATCATGAATTATACTGGAATTGTCCTTTGACCTCACTGATATTAATATGTTTATGTGTTGATCTGTGATGGATATATATGTTAATGAAATCCTTCACCGAATACGGGACCACAATATTACTAGTGGTAGACCCCAATGTTCAACAGTCTTCAATTTCTACCAAATATGGGCTGTCAAAAAAAAAATGCTAACATTCCAATTTTCAATAACAGTTAACAGCAAATATATTATCACAAAAACAGATAACAAAAACCCTAATAGTCCAATAACAGCTAACAATGAATAAGACAATAACAGCTAACAGCAAATATATTTTCAGAATAACAGATAACAAAGAATCAATTTGGCCCATAACAGCATAACAGTTAAATCCCTTGCTCCCCTCTTTGGTTGCCAATGAGACATATCTCCATCCATGACAAAATCTCTTCAATGTAAGCAATTATAGGTCACAGTACAGCCTTCAACATGGAGCATTGGCGTGTGCCGCAAAGTAAGCTGTAACCCCCCAACTTCACATGTAAAACAATTCAGATGAGATTAAACAACACCCAGATTTAAATACGAAATCATCAATGTTAAAACATGTATATATGAATTACAGTAACAAGAGACAACAAAAATCATAGATTTCTTACTTGGAACAGGTAAGTTAGGAAACTGTATATATATTTAGGGAGGTTAAAAGTATGTGCAGGATCTGTCCCTTTCCTTTAACATAGGACAGTGGCATTACCGGTACAGCACAACATAAGAACAACCAAGTAAAACTCTGAAGAGAACAGCTTTTAAGTTTTAACTCATCGGGTCGATACTAAGCAAACTATAAACAAATAATCAGGTTAGATGACGAAATAAAAACATTTATCCTGATTTAGAGTAATTTATAAATAAAGTAAAACGACTATCCTTTGCAATGAATTCATATAAAATAGCAAGGTATCAAATTGTATTGAAAGCCTTCAGAATTAGTAAGTAATGAAAAGGGAAACAAACCATGAGATGATCATTCATTGAAAAACCAAAAATATAAATGGTAGCTTTTGTTACTCGATACTCACTTTTTATAACTCGATACTCGCTTTTTGTTACTTGCTACTCACTTTTATAAACTCGCTACTCGCTTTTTGTTACTCGCTACTCACTTTTTATAACTCGATACTCACTTTTTATAACTCGATACTTGCTTTTTGTTACTCGCTACTCACTTTTATAACTCGATACTCGCTTTTTATAACTCGCTACTCACTTTTTGTTACTTGCTCCTCACTTTTTATAACTCGATACTCGCTTTTTGTTACTCGCTACTCACTTTTTATAACTCGATACTCACCTTTCATAACTTCATACTCGCTTTTTGCAACTTGATACTTGCTACTCGACTAAAAGTAAATCTCCTAACAGTTAGTTGAAAATGGCCGTGTGTTGCCTGACAGTATAGGGCATTACTACCCTCTTGTATTTGAAGTTATAAAAAAAGTTTCTATGAAAATATGGTGCCCAGGAAAAACATGAATACGCAGTATGATACATTTTATTGAGTGGGAGGATGTAAAGACTAAATTTGGAAATATATCTAGACTCAAGTAGTACAACAATGTACATGTAGTACTAATCATGCTAATTATCAAAATCATTGTAATAAATTACTCTTCATGGAGGGTGCACGTGGTAAAGGGTTATTTCGGTGCAACGTGTTCAGGCATTTTTATTTCATGTGCAGCCGTGAAAAAGGTTTCTTATTCACAGTGCTTTATGAAATTGGTAAAAAGATCACCATGCAAGAAGTTTTAATTGTTTCGTTTATCGTGAAATGGCAAATTTATTTTCCGTTCTTCCGTGCAGATAGCCACCTCCTCTTCATGGGCCCTTAAATTGGAATATAAATATCTTAGTACTATACACCTTATCTCTTATCCCGGCTGATCCAGCCATTTGAACTATTGACGCATACAATACATGATACAACAATCACTTTCCATTGTGGCGTCAGATATTTTGTTTGATGACGTCAAAATTTTACGGGAACCTGTGTGATATCCATGCCCAGTAATGGTGGAAAAATAGCGATAAGGTGTAAAGTAATACTATTACTAGTACTAGTAGTAAAAGTCGTTTTTATATATTTTTATAGAAACAGTACAGCAAGGAAAATAAATGTGGGTATATAGACAAAACAACAAGGCAGTAGATGAATGTATGTGCATATACAACAGATATTTTTTGGCTTTACATTTTCAACAATCATCAATCGTTAGAGATATTGGCAGGACTGGTAATGAGTACGTGTAGGAGTCTATTTTCAATTTCTAAAATTTCATTAACGGGAGTCTTTCCCCCGGTACATTGAGTTACGCTTTTGTAAAGCGCTCTTTAGACTTTGATTCACGACCGGAAGTTATTCTGTCAAATTAATCAATTATTCGGAGACGGAGGCAGAAGATGGCAGATCCAAAATATGCTAATCTACCAGGCATTGTAATTAATTTTGATCACATAATGCTTTTTTACTCTTATAATACTACTCAATTTCATTTCAATGGTTACGACACGAACATACACTGATCCTGTCAAGTGTGTAATCACCAGTTCAACCAGATGACTCATATGATCCAGCTAGCAAAGTAGCATTTTTTCTTCTGAACAGCTGAACTGAGTTTATACACCTTATTGCTATTTATCTACCTTAACTGGACATCATAAAAGTTCCTGTAAAATTTTGACGTCACAATAGAAAATGAATGACGCCACAATGGAAAAGTGATCGTTGTATGACGTCAAAAGTTCAAGCAAGACATATTTCAATATAGCGATCAGGTGTATTCATAAAATCGGTATCAGAATCCCTTGTATACATCACTTTAGAGTTCTTTGTAGGTGCCACATACGATAGTGTAGGGGCATTATGTTTCCTGTCTCATACATGTGACAGAGTTGTCAAGCCACAACTGGAGATTTGGAAATTTTCAGCTGGAGTTTGGGCCTCATAACTGGAGATTTTTTATCGACGTACGCAATGGTTTATTCTTGTGTGTTTAAACTGCATATCTTCCTTTTTTGTTAAAAAAAACCCTATGATTTCACACCTTCAAGCACCTGCATAGCCATTTTTATTTAGTAAAATAGAAGATAAGGGAGGGGGGGGGGTGTCAAATATTTATTCATCATATATAGTTCAAAGTTAAAGTGATCAGCCATCATATATAGTTCAAAGATAAAGTGATCAGCCATCATACATAGTTGGCAAAAAGTACCTCTGCTTTAGCCACATTGTCAACTTTAGTACCACTACTGAATATGTTTGTAAAAAAAGGTGTTGAATTGATAGAGTTGTGAGCTATCTGGTGGGTAGCTGTCTCCATATTTTTGGTCAAGTAATTAGGGCCCCATAGTCAGCTTTGCATGAAGTGTAGTAAGCATTGTCACTGGACTTGCACCATTTTTAAATTTGGCTAGATACTCATTACTGTGTCTTCTTTAATATTATGCTGGGGTACATGTATTTGGTGATAACATGATACAGTTTGTATTTTGTCAAATTATAAGACAAACACACTTATATAGGTATTCCATGGGCCTTGATAGAAGACAAGACATAAATATCATATTTGAGTTGATTTTATTGTCTTTGAGGTTCAGTATAAACTAAGTCTGTTCCATGTTTTCAACAGCATCACAATTTATAAAGTCGATGTTTATACAACTGTTCCATTGTCAGTATCACTTTTAATCATCCAGACATGTATATTTAACTAGCTAGTTGATTACTAGGTAAATGCCAATCATCTTTTATTGTTGTATATACAGTCTATAATCCTTAACACCTTCATTGATTACTTGAGGCTATTTTCCTATTTACCTTTTTGACACAAATTCCATTACAGGAAACTTCCGTTTTTTCTCGGACTTTTCCCATATCAATTTAGAGTTTCTCGGACTTTTTCCCTGTCCGTATCTATTTTGTAAACAGAAATGTCTACTGAAATTTTTTCGAGATTGACATTTTCAAAAAGCGGAAGATTTCAAATTTAAACGGGAGGGACGGAAGAGGGTCTGAAAAGCGGGAGATTTTAACTCCCGCCGGAAGAATCACATGTATGCTGTCTGTTCGTCCGTCTGTCAGTCTGTCCGGCTTCAGGTTAAAGTTTTCAGTCAAGGTAGTTTTTGATAAGTTAATTTGAAGTCCAAACAACTTGAAACTTAGTACACATGTTCCCTATGATATGATTTTTCTAATTTGAATATCAAATGCAAGTTTTCCCAATTTCACGGTCCACTGAATATATAAAATTATAGTGTGAGTGGGCATCCGTGTACTATGGACACGTTCTTGTTTATGAATGTGTTACAGCAGATGACTCAATTAAGGTCAATCAGACCTGCCAACTATCCTGATTTTTTGCGGTAATCATCCCTATTTTCATGCCTCAACCTGAATCCCTATTTCAGGATAGTTTAAAACAAGTCAAAATCCTGATTTTTACAATATCTACATGATCTAACTGAGAAAAAAAATTTTGGTTTATATTATATGGTTTTTGATGTGGTTTTTTTAATATTTTTTATCAATTTCTAACTCAAAAGCACCTCTGATAATTGATAAAGTTTGATCTATTTTCTCATTACTGATTGAATAACTGTTCTTCATCATGGCAATTTTTCCTCTATTCTTCAATTATTTTGCCATTGAAAAAGTACAAGAATCATGCCAAAAAAAGAAATCAAAGCATTTTAATAAGTTCTTCATCAGTATACCAAAAGAAAAAAGAAGATACATTGTATGAGACAATTGAAAGAGTAAAAAACAGTGCACACAAAAAAGCCACAAAAATTGTTACCCTTAAACAACTGTTAGTCCCCATGGGAATAATTTTTAACCTTTAACAGGTCTGGTAAATTGGTGTAGATAATATCATCAAACAATGGAATTTATGGTAAAATACACAATTCAAAAATTGTCTATTACAATTTTGGGTATTGAAGTGAAATTGTTTGCTGTGAATGACCCAAAATCAAGATAGATCTGAATAACCTGCTGCGGTTATGCAACTTTCATTTGTTTATTATGATGTCAAATGTTTTAAATTGTTATGCAAAAAGGGAATTTTATGTGATGGCGGACAAATTTGCGTAAATAGACCTAAAAAAAAACCTAGAAATATTGCAGTAGAATAAATCATTTCTGAATCCAACGTGTTCTCTGTAACATTATCAAAAGCTTTCACCAAAATGTTGTGATTGTCTATTGTCTCTATCAATGGAAATCCAAACAATTTTATGATGCTTTGTTCACTTTAGGGTATAAACAGTATTATTGCCCATTAGATTCTGAATGGTCCATTTTATTATTTTTATATTGGGCATGTCTATATAGCTAGTAAAAATGGTATTCAAGATTTAATTAGCCTTGAACCAATGCCTTAAGCCCTTAACAAGTTGATATATATTGTAGTCTGTATAATTATGTTCTCCAGAGTTTATGAACTGTTGATATTTTGAACAAGTAGGGAATAATTTTACCAGCTGTTTATGAAATATGACATGTATGAACTGTTAATATTTTGTAGGATATAGGTGCACCAGATGTTTATGAAACAGATGAATTACCTGAAGATGACCAAGCTTTACAGACACCCAGTGAAGTCAAGGTAGGTATTATATAGATATTCACCAAGCTTTACAGACACCCAGTGAAGTCAAGGTAGGTATTATATAGATATTCACCAAGCTTTACAGACACCCAGTGAAATCAAGGTAGGTATTATATAGATATTCACCAAGCTTTACAGACACCCAGTGAAGTCAAGGTAGGTATTATATAGATATTCACCAAGCTTTACAGACACCCAGTGAAGTCAAGGTAGGTATTATATAAATATTCACCAAGCTTTACAGACACCCAGTGAAGTCAAGGTAGGTATTATATAGATATTCACCAAGCTTTACAGACACCCAGTGAAGTCAAGGTAGGTATTATATAAATATTCACCAAGCTTTACAGACACCCAGTGAAGTCAAGGTAGGTATTATATAAATATTCACCAAGCTTTAGGTAGCACTCCACAGTTAGAAAATAAAATTAAAAATGAGCCACAAAATGTTTTATCATCTCCTATTCCTGGATTTCTAATACATTAACCTAACTGTGTGTGTTGTACATGTGCATATGTATGTAATCAGTATATTCCATAGATTTGATTTTCAAAAGTTAAAAGAGTGAAAACTAATTCCTTTTATGTGTATCCATGGCAACATTCTGCATTTATTTACCATAAAATATTGCAAAAAGGGGGGTGGACATGTCACATATCCCCCCAAAATTTTGATCAAACTAGAATTTCAATGCCTTTGAGTGATACCTTTTTAGAAACTGTTTTCATAAATCTTCCTAATGATCAAATAAAAAATGGGTGTCTTTCGCCTCATTTTTTCGTAAAATCCAATCACAAAGTTCGTGCGATAAAAAGTTGGAAAAAAACATTGCAATAATTGCCGGACCAATGTATGGTAGGGACATGCAAATACGGACTGTCATACAGAAAACAGCCTATATTACATACATTACATAATCTTGATGTTCATATAAACCCAATACAAAGGCTATTTTAATACTCAGCTATCCAAAAATGAATTTTATTGCACACTAGCTCTCATATTTGAAAAATCCACAGGGGCCAAAATGCGAAACTACACACCTAACTGTGGAGTGCTACCTTAAGGTGAAATTTTTCCCCTCCTGCCTCAATTTTTATTATATTTTCTGTGTTCTTCTAGCTGTAACGATGAAAATGGTACCTTAGTTTTTAAAATTGGTTCAGTAATAAAGATTTTATGAAGGTTAGCAGTTGATGTTGAAACGCGACAAAAAGTGATTTAAAAATAAATGCTGGATCATAGTGAAAAACTTCAAGTCTGTCTCATTTTTGGGGTAAATTTCTAAAACTTTTCCCATTATCTTATCTAAAATCATAAAATTACCTTCAAAGAGGACAAATTGTACAATTTTTAGGTATTTGAAAGCACTTATAGGTCAATTTTGCTGTAAATAGCATACCTAACCTTGGTTTAGAAGCTCTCAAGCAGGGTATAAATTTTTAGCAGTACTGGCATCATTAAATTTAATTAATGCCAAATTATAATATAAAATCCTGCTAAAAATGTTTATTTGACTTATTCGCATTCAAAAATATAAAGCGATACATTCTGAGGATCATATAAAGCGCAATCTTTGGTTACAATGGTGAAGCTTATTGAGTACAAATTTAAGACCGCAACATGTCTAAGTGTCAAAATGTGTATATTTGGTTGCTAAGGACAGTAAACAATAAAATAAACATAAATTGCATTCCTAGCAGATTTTTTACCTTCAGAACTAAAACAAGAACATAAAAGACTAAAAATTTGTGGCAAATTTTATCTTAAAAAGTGCATTTCTGTGCTTTCTGGTGTGCCATAAGGTAGCACTCCACAGTTAGAAAATAAAATTAAAAATGAGCCACAAAATGTTTTATCATCTCCTATTCCTGGATTTCTAATACATTAACCTAACTGTGTGTGTTGTACATGTGCATATGTATGTAATCAGTATATTCCATAGATTTGATTTTCAAAAGTTAAAAGAGTGAAAACTAATTCCTTTTATGTGTATCCATGGCAACATTCTGCATTTATTTACCATAAAATATTGCAAAAAGGGGGGTGGACATGTCACATATCCCCCCAAAATTTTGATCAAACTAGAATTTCAATGCCTTTGAGTGATACCTTTTTAGAAACTGTTTTCATAAATCTTCCTAATGATCAAATAAAAAATGGGTGTCTTTCGCCTCATTTTTTCGTAAAATCCAATCACAAAGTTCGTGCGATAAAAAGTTGGAAAAAAACATTGCAATAATTGCCGGACCAATGTATGGTAGGGACATGCAAATACGGACTGTCATACAGAAAACAGCCTATATTACATACATTACATAATCTTGATGTTCATATAAACCCAATACAAAGGCTATTTTAATACTCAGCTATCCAAAAATGAATTTTATTGCACACTAGCTCTCATATTTGAAAAATCCACAGGGGCCAAAATGCGAAACTACACACCTAACTGTGGAGTGCTACCTTACAGACACCCAGTGAAGTCAAGGTAGGTATTATATAGATATTCACCAAGCTTTACAGACACCCAGTGAAGTCAAGGTAGGTATTATATAAATATTCACCAAGCTTTACAGACACCCAGTGAAGTCAAGGTAGGTATTATATAGATATTCACCAAGCTTACAGACACCCAGTGAAGTCAAGGTAGCTATATAATATGTGTATTATATAAATATTTACCAAGCTTTACATATTCATGAAGTCTGAAAGATAAGGGGATATTCTCATCACTTAGTGTCTATCGTCTTTGTTGTTAGAAAACTGAGAATTAAGAACATCACGATCTCATGTCCTCTGAACCAGTCAACTCTTTGTTTATCCCCTAATATGATTTTATTTAAGTTTTTTTTTGTATTATATGGAAAACTATCATAAATGGATAGAAAGTTTAGATAGCAAAAATGATCAGCAAGTAATCATTTTAATACAAAGAGTCAACTTGGGCGAAATCATTGATCTACAAATGTACTTCCAGGAGTTTTTGACTCTAAAGAACAATTATTGTCAGTTTTTTGCACTTTAAACCAAAACTAACTGAAATTGATAAAGACAAATTGTAAACAACAAAAATTACCAGCAAGTCTGGATCTGTGATATCATATTGACATATTTGCTTATAGGAGTCAATGCCCATACAGATCTAGGTGAGGACATAACCTCTTTAAAGCCTCTATATTATGGAGTTAAGATTGCATTCATGCAATCAACACCCTTATGTAATACTATGTAATGCACTAAATTGACAACTATTACTGTAATAGTTGTCAATTTAGTGCATTGAGGAAAAACATAAGTTTTATGTCCATTTATGATAAAAAGAAAAGATTCTATGTAATAATTTCTTGATATATATATACAGGAAGAAGAAAATGAAAGTATAGACAAATCAAATATTGACACATCTTCTGCCCTTGGCAAGTTTAAAGGCAAAGACCTGAAAGCATCAAATATAGGTTAGTAATAGTATACTATTAGGTATATTTTGATGTTTCATTGATGGTCAGCAGAATCAACCATTGTCACTTTTGATAATAATAATACTTATTTTTATATTACTATACTCAAAATTAGAGTAAGGCTTTAAACCATTACATTTTTTGCCTTACTATTCTCTGCTGAATAAAGTTTATCTGATGAAAACCGAGAAGGCTTTTTTATGACTGATAAAAAGGGTTGAATAGAGACAACTTTTATATTGAATTAGATAATTGAAGTTATTTTATCATCCATGATATATCGATACTGGTATATATGTGTACAATATTAGGTCAATGTCAGAAAAATATAAACTCTTTTGTATGAGGCTGAGAAACTGCGGAAGGATGATGTTCTACCAAGCCCTTCCTCAGTTTTGTGCCGAATACAAAAAAGTGATATTTTTCTGACATTGACCTAATATTGTTTTTATACTGCAACTTAAATTAATACATTGATAGCTTTTCAAATTGTAAAACTAATTTCAAACTTATTTTCATCCTTTATGGTACCTCTGGAAAAAGTTCTATATAATGAAATTGATGTTGCACAAAATATAGCTGTGTTACTATATTTAGGAAATAAACACAACTAGTTGCAGTATAAATATGTGTATATATATGCAAATAGAAAACATTGAATAAATTTCAACATTTTGCTTTTTAATCTGCCTTGTTTTTTTCCCACATATGGTGAAATATTTTACATTGTCATTCATTCATTCATATATATATATATATATATAGGATATATATTAATAATATATTATTTTATAACAGACTTTTCAGACAGAATTACATCTTCAAGAAGAACAGGTTACGATGCAGATAAAACAGAATATGAAATGGTTTGTGTATAAACTTCAATGAAAAATATTAAAAATTACACAAATTTAAAGAAAAGTTACTGAGTTACTGACAAGTCATGAATTATATAAAGGGGAAAAAAGCAATCACTCAAACTGATATATGTTGAAAGCATAATGTTTGTTCAACAATATCTTAGCAAATTAAAAGCAATTACCATATTATAGGTACATAATGTATATTATAAGGTATTTTGGGAAATGAAAGTCAACAATTTTTGCAAGATCTATATTTGAACAAAATATGTTTAAAACATTTCATGGTAGATAAATAAGATAGTAAACAGTAGTTTAGTAACATTCAAAACTTGCAAATCAATTTTGAATATATAAACATACAAAGTGCACCAAATTCTCATAAATCTATTTATAGAACATTTGAAGTTAATAAAGACCTTTTAAATTTTGTCTGATACATTTGCTTATGGTCTTTAAACTTCTTACATTAAAAAATACAACAACTAGTTTCATGATAGTTGTTCATGATCATTTTTGTCATACCTTCTTTGTCATCTGGCCTTTGTATCAATGTTCAGGTAACCTTCACTAAATAATCCTAAGATGACAGCATGTTACTTAATGATGTATGTAGAATGAAACCATTTTTATAACTACACTGATCTTTATTACAACAGCTTGAAGAAGGAAAAATAGAGACTCCCCAACAGAAGTACCAAAGGATACAACATGAGATTCGGGAGCTTGCAGAGGAAGCAAATAGAATTAAGGTAAATTACTTGGAACTTTGTTATTGTTTTGTCTGTTGACACAATTATAATAGCATCAAACTTCAAACATTGTTCATGTATAATCTTCATACAACTTGCCATTACAAGTGAAATAAACCTGAATTTTGAACTGGAACTCTCTTTTTTATGTCAGTGAATTAAATCTAAAAAAAGTTTGTATTTGGACTATCTTTCCTTATGCTTATGAATTAAAAACGTTTCCATTTGAACATTATAAAAGTTTTTGATGATGTTTCAAATGATAAAGTGAATGTTATTTACAGGAGAATGTAAAAGAGGAAGCTAATACAGAGAAACTGAACCCTGTAGCCTTCAGTAAACAGCTGGAGTATTTACAACATCAACTTAGTGATTTACAACTAGAAAAATTACTGGGACCTGATACAACAGTCAACCTGTCTGATCCACAAGGAGCTTTACAGAAGTGATTATCTCATTATGAATAATATACCAATAAGTTTGATCAAAGTACTCCTGACTGCTACATGTTCTGAATTTCAATTTCTCAAATATCGTTTTTTATTAACCGGATTTTTGTGACAAAAATGTCGGTTATTGATTTGGGGATGTACGGCGGGCGGCAATCAAATGTTGTCCGTGCATTAACTCATGAACTGTTCAACCAAAGCTTTTAAAATTTTAATATGTTGTTACTGACAACTAAATGAAGGTCAAGTTCAATAATGCCGATTTTGACTTTTACCGTTCAGGAGTTATGGTTCTTGAAAGATTGAAAAATGGTTTTTCAAGTCGTGTCCGTGCATTTACGCATGAACTGTTCTACCAAAGCTTCCCAAATTTTAATATGTTGTTACTGATGACAAAATGGAGGTCAAGTTCAATAATGACGATTTTGACTTTTACCGTTCAGGAGTTATGGTTCTTGAAAGATTGAAAAATGGAGTTTCCAGTCGTGTTCGTGTATTTACACATGAACTGTTCTACCAAAGCTTCCCAAATTTTAATATGTTGTTACTGATGACAAAATGGAGGTCAAGTTCAATAATGACGATTTTGACTTTTACCGTTCAGGAGTTATGGTTCTTGAAAGATTGAAAAATGGAGTTTCCAGTCGTGTTCGTGTATTTACACATGAACTGTTCTACCAAAGCTTCCCAAATTTTAATATGTTGTTACTGATGACAAAATGGAGGTCAAGTTCAATAATGACGATTTTGACTTTTACCGTTCAGGAGTTATGGTTCTTGAAAGATTGAAAAATGGAGTTTCCAGTCGTGTTCGTGTATTTACACATGAACTGTTCTACCAAAGCTTCCCAAATTTTAATATGTTGTTACTGATGACAAAATGGAGGTCAAGTTCAATAATGACGATTTTGACTTTTACCGTTCAGGAGTTATGGTTCTTGAAAGATTGAAAAATGGAGTTTCCAGTCGTGTTCGTGTATTTACACATGAACTGTTCTACCAAAGCTTCCCAAATTTTAATATGTTGTTACTGATGACAAAATGGAGGTCAAGTTCAATAATGACGATTTTGACTTTTACCGTTCAGGAGTTATGGTTCTTGAAAGATTGAAAAATGGTGTTTCCAGTCGTGTGCGTGCATTTTCTCATGAACCATTCAACCAAAGCTTTTGAAATTCTTATATGTTGTTACTTATGACAAAATAGAGGTCAAGTTCAATAATGACGATTTTGACTATTACCGTTCAGGAGTTATGGTTCTTGAAAGATTGTAAAATGGCGTTTCCATTCACTTTATTGCATTTACTCATGAACCATTCAATCTAAGCTTTTCAAATTTTAATATGTTGATACTGATGACAAAATGGAGGTCAAATTTGATATTGACGATTTTCACTTTCACCATTCATCAGTAATGGTTCTTGTGATATTGCCAGGACACAAATAAATGTTAATAAATCCGGTTTCCTGTCGTTGTGACAGCCTCTTGTTGGAAGTTTAATAGGAGATCTCATGTCCTTTGATAATCCTGTGTTAAAAATTGAAATGTATGAAGTTGATGTAAGCTGTAAGTCAGTGAAACAGTAATCCAACGACAACAAAACAAGAAAGGTGAAGATACTATATTCAACAATCAATATTGTCCACACGAAATGTCAAGTCTGAAGTAATCATGAGTCTTAAACTGTTGTGAATAAATTTATCAGACTATCAAAGGTCTGCCATCAATATCTTATTCTCTTAATATAAAAAGAACAATACTATTAATCTTGTGATGTCTCTTTCAGGAGACTTATGACACAGTTACAGGCTTACAAACCAGTAGACAAATCTAAAAAGTCACCAGATGGCAAGGGTGAAGACTGTGTAATGTATGAATTATACCACAGACCTGAACAGGCACAGTTCTCTAGAAATGCTAAGGTAAAGTCAACAAGGACAGTACAAATATCACAAAGACAAGACTATTTTATTCTTATTACAGGTTTATTTTACAGATACCTACATGTGATAGATTGGGAGAAAAAAGTTATATTTATACAAAAAAAGAAGATGTGGTATGGTTGCCAAATGAGACAACTCTCCACAAGAGAACAAATGACATAGAAATTAACAACTATAGGGCACTGTACGACCTTCAACAATGAGCAAAGCCGCATCTTCAGCTATAAAAGGCCCAAAATGACATATGGGAAACAGTTGAAAATAGAAAACTAACTGCCTAATTTATGTACAAAAATTGAAGGAAAAACAAATATGTAACAAATAAACAAATGACAACCACTGAATTACAGGCTCCTGACTTAAAACAGGCACATACATACAGAATGGGCGGGGTTAAACACTTAAGAGGGATCCCAACCCTCCCTTAACCTGAAACAGTGGTGTAACAATACAACACAAGAATGAACTATCAAAATCAGTTGAAAAAGGCTTAAATCATCAGATGGATACAAATAGAAATGCATATAATGAAAATACAGAGTTGACTTGGCCAGGTACATCCCAACAACAAAAAGACACTAAGTACAGATCTGAGAGTTCTTCCAGTTACTGACAGCTAGATCATGCATCTTAGACTAAATTTGTTAAAAAAACAGATTGTACTTGTTACAGTTATGCACTTACAATTTTAGAGATTTAGTAGAGTCACAATCAGTCCAGGATTCTCTGTACTCTTATATTTTACACAAATGTTTTATTTGTTTCATCTATATCTGGTATAATGTGTTGAATCATGTTTTATTTGTTTCATCTATATCTGGTATAATGTGTTGAATCATGTTTTATTTGTTTCATCTATATCTGGTATAATGTGTTGAATCATGTTTTATTTGTTTCATCTATATCTGGTATAATGTGTTGAATCATGTTTTATTTGTTTCATCTATATCTGGTATAATGTGTTGAATCATGTTTTATTTGTTTCATCTATATCTGGTATTATGTGTTGAATCATGTTTTATTTGTTTCATCTATATCTGGTATAATGTGTTGAATCATGTTTTATTTGTTTCATCTATATCTGGTATAATGTGTTGAATCATGTTTTATTTGTTTCATCTATATCTGGTATAATGTGTTGAATCATGTTTTATTTGTTTCATCTATATCTGGTATAATGTGTTGAATCATGTTTTATTTGTTTCATCTATATCTGGTATAATGTGTTGAATCATGTTTTATTTGTTTCATCTATATCTGGTATAATGTGTTGAATCATGTTTTATTTGTTTCATCTATATCTGGTATAATGTGTTGAATCATGTTTTATTTGTTTCATCTATATCTGGTATAATGTGTTGAATCATGTTTTATTTGTTTCATCTATATCTGGTATAATGTGTTGAATCATGTTTTATTTGTTTCATCTATATCTGGTATAATGTGTTGAATCATGTTTTATTTGTTTCATCTATATCTGGTATAATGTGTTGAATCATGTTTTATTTGTTTCATCTATATCTGGTATTATGTGTTGAATCATGTTTTATTTGTTTCATCTATATCTGGTATTATGTGTTGAATCATGTTTTATTTGTTTCATCTATATCTGGTATAATGTGTTGAATCATGTTTTATTTGTTTCATCTATATCTGGTATAATGTGTTGAATCATGTTTTATTTGTTTCATCTATATCTGGTATAATGTGTTGAATCATGTTTTATTTGTTTCATCTATATCTGGTATAATGTGTTGAATCATGTTTTATTTGTTTCATCTATATCTGGTATAATGTGTTGAATCATGTTTTATTTGTTTCATCTATATCTGGTATAATGTGTTGAATCATGTTTTATTGTTTCATCTATATCTGGTATTATGTGTTGAATCATGTTTTATTTGTTTCATCTATATCTGGTATAATGTGTTGAATCATGTTTTATTTGTTTCATCTATATCTGGTATAATGTGTTGAATCATGTTTTATTTGTTTCATCTATATCTGGTATAATGTGTTGAATCATGTTTTATTTGTTTCATCTATATCTGGTATAATGTGTTGAATCATGTTTTATTTGTTTCATCTATATCTGGTATAATGTGTTGAATCATGTTTTATTTGTTTCATCTATATCTGGTATAATGTGTTGAATCATGTTTTATTTGTTTCATCTATATCTGGTATAATGTGTTGAATCATGTTTTATTTGTTTCATCTATATCTGGTATAATGTGTTGAATCATGTTTTATTTGTTTCATCTATATCTGGTATAATGTGTTGAATCATGTTTTATTTGTTTCATCTATATCTGGTATAATGTGTTGAATCATGTTTTATTTGTTTCATCTATATCTGGTATAATGTGTTGAATCATGTTTTATTTGTTTCATCTATATCTGGTATAATGTGTTGAATCATGTTTTATTTGTTTCATCTATATCTGGTATAATGTGTTGAATCATGTTTTATTTGTTTTATCTGGTATAATGTGTTGAATCATGTTTTATTTGTTTTATCTGGTATAATGTGTTGAATCATGTTTTATTTGTTTCATCTATATCTGGTATAATGTGTTGAATCATGTTTTATTTGTTTCATCTATATCTGGTATAATGTGTTGAATCATGTTTTATTTGTTTTATCTGGTATAATGTGTTGAATCATGTTTTATTTGTTTTATCTATATCTGGTATAATGTGTTGAATCATGTTTTATTTGTTTCATCTATATCTGGTATAATGTGTTGAATCATGTTTTATTTGTTTCATCTATATCTGGTATAATGTGTTGAATCATGTTTTATTTGTTTCATCTATATCTGGTATAATGTGTTGAATCATGTTTTATTTGTTTCATCTATATCTGGTATAATGTGTTGAATCATGTTTTATTTGTTTCATCTATATCTGGTATAATGTGTTGAATCATGTTTTATTTGTTTCATCTATATCTGGTATAATGTGTTGAATCATGTTTTATTTGTTTCATCTATATCTGGTATAATGTGTTGAATCATGTTTTATTTGTTTTATCTGGTATAATGTGTTGAATCATGTTTTATTTGTTTTATCTATATCTGGTATAATGTGTTGAATCATGTTTTATTTGTTTCATCTATATCTGGTATAATGTGTTGAATCATGTTTTATTTGTTTCATCTATATCTGGTATAATGTGTTGAATCATGTTTTATTTGTTTTATCTGGTATAATGTGTTGAATCATGTTTTATTTGTTTTATCTATATCTGGTATAATGTGTTGAATCATGTTTTATTTGTTTCATCTATATCTGGTATAATGTGTTGAATCATGTTTTATTTGTTTCATCTATATCTGGTATAATGTGTTGAATCATGTTTTATTTGTTTCATCTATATCTGGTATAATGTGTTGAATCATGTTTTATTTGTTTCATCTATATCTGGTATAATGTGTTGAATCATGTTTTATTTGTTTCATCTATATCTGGTATAATGTGTTGAATCATGTTTTATTTGTTTCATCTATATCTGGTATAATGTGTTGAATCATGTTTTATTTGTTTCATCTATATCTGGTATAATGTGTTGAATCATGTTTTATTTGTTTCATCTATATCTGGTATAATGTGTTGAATCATGTTTTATTTGTTTTATCTGGTATAATGTGTTGAATCATGTTTTATTTGTTTTATCTGGTATAATGTGTTGAATCATGTTTTATTTGTTTTATCTATATCTGGTATAATGTGTTGAATCATGTTTTATTTGTTTTATCTGGTATAATGTGTTGAATCATGTTTTATTTGTTTCATCTATATCTGGTATAATGTGTTGAATCATGTTTTATTTGTTTCATCTATATCTGGTATAATGTGTTGAATCATGTTTTATTTGTTTTATCTGGTATAATGTGTTGAATCATGTTTTATTTGTTTTATCTATATCTGGTATAATGTGTTGAATCATGTTTTATTTGTTTCATCTATATCTGGTATAATGTGTTGAATCATGTTTTATTTGTTTCATCTATATCTGGTATAATGTGTTGAATCATGTTTTATTTGTTTCATCTATATCTGGTATAATGTGTTGAATCATGTTTTATTTGTTTCATCTATATCTGGTATAATGTGTTGAATCATGTTTTATTTGTTTCATCTATATCTGGTATAATGTGTTGAATCATGTTTTATTTGTTTCATCTATATCTGGTATAATGTGTTGAATCATGTTTTATTTGTTTTATCTGGTATAATGTGTTGAATCATGTTTTATTTGTTTTATCTATATCTGGTATAATGTGTTGAATCATGTTTTATTTGTTTCATCTATATCTGGTATAATGTGTTGAATCATGTTTTATTTGTTTCATCTATATCTGGTATAATGTGTTGAATCATGTTTTATTTGTTTCATCTATATCTGGTATAATGTGTTGAATCATGTTTTATTTGTTTCATCTATATCTGGTATAATGTGTTGAATCATGTTTTATTTGTTTCATCTATATCTGGTATAATGTGTTGAATCATGTTTTATTTGTTTTATCTGGTATAATGTGTTGAATCATGTTTTATTTGTTTCATCTATATCTGGTATAATGTGTTGAATCATGTTTTATTTGTTTCATCTATATCTGGTATAATGTGTTGAATCATGTTTTATTTGTTTCATCTATATCTGGTATAATGTGTTGAATCATGTTTTATTTGTTTCATCTATATCTGGTATAATGTGTTGAATCATGTTTTATTTGTTTCATCTATATCTGGTATAATGTGTTGAATCATGTTTTATTTGTTTCATCTATATCTGGTATAATGTGTTGAATCATGTTTTATTTGTTTCATCTATATCTGGTATAATGTGTTGAATCATGTTTTATTTGTTTCATCTATATCTGGTATAATGTGTTGAATCATGTTTTATTTGTTTCATCTATATCTGGTATAATGTGTTGAATCATGTTTTATTTGTTTCATCTATATCTGGTATAATGTGTTGAATCATGTTTTATTTGTTTCATCTATATCTGGTATAATGTGTTGAATCATGTTTTATTTGTTTCATCTATATCTGGTATAATGTGTTGAATCATGTTTTATTTGTTTTATCTGGTATAATGTGTTGAATCATGTTTTATTTGTTTCATCTATATCTGGTATAATGTGTTGAATCATGTTTTATTTGTTTTATCTGGTATAATGTGTTGAATCATGTTTTATTTGTTTTATCTGGTATAATGTGTTGAATCATGTTTTATTTGTTTCATCTATATCTGGTATAATGTGTTGAATCATGTTTTATTTGTTTCATCTATATCTGGTATAATGTGTTGAATCATGTTTTATTTGTTTCATCTATATCTGGTATAATGTGTTGAATCATGTTTTATTTGTTTCATCTATATCTGGTATAATGTGTTGAATCATGTTTTATTTGTTTCATCTATATCTGGTATAATGTGTTGAATCATGTTTTATTTGTTTCATCTATATCTGGTATAATGTGTTGAATCATGTTTTATTTGTTTCATCTATATCTGGTATATCTGGTATAATGTGTTGAATCATGTTTTATTTGTTTCATCTATATCTGGTATAATGTGTTGAATCATGTTTTATTTGTTTCATCTATATCTGGTATAATGTGTTGAATCATGTTTTATTTGTTTCATCTATATCTGGTATAATGTGTTGAATCATGTTTTATTTGTTTCATCTATATCTGGTATAATGTGTTGAATCATGTTTTATTTGTTTCATCTATATCTGGTATAATGTGTTGAATCATGTTTTATTTGTTTTATCTGGTATAATGTGTTGAATCATGTTTTATTTGTTTCATCTATATCTGGTATAATGTGTTGAATCATGTTTTATTTGTTTCATCTATATCTGGTATAATGTGTTGAATCATGTTTTATTTGTTTCATCTATATCTGGTATAATGTGTTGAATCATGTTTTATTTGTTTCATCTATATCTGGTATAATGTGTTGAATCATGTTTTATTTGTTTCATCTATATCTGGTATAATGTGTTGAATCATGTTTTATTTGTTTCATCTATATCTGGTATAATGTGTTGAATCATGTTTTATTTGTTTCATCTATATCTGGTATAATGTGTTGAATCATGTTTTATTTGTTTCATCTATATCTGGTATAATGTGTTGAATCATGTTTTATTTGTTTCATCTATATCTGGTATAATGTGTTGAATCATGTTTTATTTGTTTCATCTATATCTGGTATAATGTGTTGAATCATGTTTTTTTTGTTTCATCTATATCTGGTATAATGTGTTGAATCATGTTTTATTTGTTTCATCTATATCTGGTATAATGTGTTGAATCATGTTTTATTTGTTTCATCTATATCTGGTATAATGTGTTGAATCATGTTTTATTTGTTTTCATCTATATCTGGTATAATGTGTTTAATCATGTTTTAATGGCCAGTTTAGAAGAGAGATTAGACAGACTAGAAGCAGTAATAGGACATAATCCTGAAAAACTTGTAAGATCAATATTTGTTCAATGAATCACTTTCTACTTTTCATGCTTTAGATAAGAAATAACTAAATTTTTCTTAATTGTTTAAAACAGTTGTACTCTTCTTGGAGAGACTGATAGAATATTGAAATTTGTAGACATTTGTTAAAATTAATTTTGTCGACAACTTGACTGCGGGTATATCTAATAAAATATAGTTAGTCTAACGTACGCAAATTACTTTACAGTGTAAATATAAGATTTTAGATTGAAAGTGTCAAAGGGGTTAATTATGTTGGTTTCATTCATTATGTGAATTATTCCATTGTAGAATTGTATTATGTGAATTATTCCATTGTAGAATTGTATTATGTGAATTATTCCATTGTAGAATTATGTGAATTATTCCATTGTAGAATTGTATTATGTGAATTATTCCATTGTAGAATTGTATTATGTGTTCCATTGTAGAATTGTATTATGTGTTCCATTGTAAGAATTGTATTATGTATTTTACAGAGTATATTGACTGCAGATACAGATAGTAAATGTTTACTGGTAAGTGCAAAAATTAGTGGGATTTTAAAATAGTTAAAGGATGACTGAGAAATATTTGTGGTCAACAATCAGGTTTCATGATGGAAATCTTTTAAAAATGGATGTCACAATGTAATTAACACGCAGAAAGCTAGATGCTTATTAAGTTATAAATCTACTTCCCAGAAATTAGTTTTTTTCCCCCTAGATATTATACCAATGGTTGTCCAAATCTTCTGATCTCATAATTGATATCAAAATACTGATTGATTTGTTGTGATTAGACATTATAAAAATAAGCAGATGTGGTATGATTTCCAATGAGACAAATATCCACCAAGATACATAACAAATACTAAGATGCAGTAATAAACAAGAATGTGTCCCTAGTACACGGATGCCCCATCCGCACTATCATTTTCCAAGATCAGTGGACCGTGAAAATGTGGTAAAATTTCTAATTTGGCATTCAAATTAGAACGATCATATCATAGGGAACATGTGTACTAAGTTTCAAGTTCATTGGACTTCAACTTCATCAAAAACTTCCTAAA